>JAGDQP010030834.1:0-22325 GCA_022664845.1 Lepisma saccharinum | reverse complement strand
ATATAAAATCCTGAAGCAAACCTTGCTCAATTCACTGCCTGGTGGAGCATCTAATTATTAAACAGTGTCTCAACACTTTTCCGGTACATTGCCAGTGAATCCATTTCCTTGATCGAGTGAGGAATACTGATCTAAAGATTACAAGAGGAGACTGAAAGATTTAGCGAGAAAGTTTGATTTATGCCACGGAATTGAAAGACGAGTAGTTTTGTGAGATTCTGTGTTAAATTTATTAAAATCGAATAATTGCTGGAAGTGTGAGAATAGATAGACAGGATCCTTGTTTTTGAGCACTTTGTATAGGAGCATAAGTTTGTGGTACTTACGGCGATCATGTAAGCGGAGCCATCCTAATTTATTAAAGTAAGGCGAAAGATGATCGAAGTATCTTAGGTCAAAGATAAAACGAACGCAAGTATTTTGGACATGCTGCAGTCGTCTGGCTAGCTCAGTCGTAAGGTCAGAGTAAACTATATCCCCATAGTCAAGGTGTGATAGTACCAACATTCGAACCGGCATTGGTAATAATATTTTTATGCGACGTCATGAATACAAAGATGCAGAAGCTTCGCTACTTATGTGGTTAACATGATCTATCCAGGATAAGTTATGATCCAGTATTAAACCCAGATCTTTGACTGTGCGCTGGAACAATATTGGGGAGTTATCTATAATTAAGGAGAGTAACGTTTCACAGTCAATATTGCCACGAATATGTTTGGAAGTTAAGAGCATAGCTTGGGATTTTCTTGGGTTCATGCTCATGCCATGTCTTAGTGACCATCTCACTAAACAATCTAAATCTTGATTCACTTTATTTACTGTTTGATACAACGTTTTTCCGAATATTACCTTCATTTCCAATACCAAAGTATAAATTTGGGGCTAAAACCCCTTTTTCTCCGTATTTCTATAGTATTTGCACTTCTGAACGTTGTCATTGATTAAACCTTGAATTTATACTAAAAATTTGTGTGTTTAATTATAAAAACTATACAATTTATAAAACAAAATATATTTTAAAATTATTTTTTGGGGTTGGTATTTAAGATAAATACTAGGTAAAAATAAATATTTTTCGTCTTCTTTTTTAGAGTGCTGTTAAAATTTTGCTATTTTTATTCTGTAGTTAAATTAACTGTAAAACACACTGCTTTTAATGACGTTTCTGACAGCCATTGTTATAATCTGAAATCCGAAACCTTCTTAACAACAAGATACAGTAGAATGTTGGTTTAATTAGTTCCTAAAAAGTTGAGAGGGAGGAGATAGCGAGTTAGAAGGGGAAAAATAACACGTAGGGAAATGATTCTGAAGCACTTACATGCATGAGATATATCAGCCGAGGGAAGCAAAATGGAGAAACTTCTTGAATACAGGTTTGGAGTCGAGAGAGAAGGCGGGTGAGTAACAATTACTGTCTTCTCCTTTTGTTCTCGCCTGTAGTTCTCTCCTTTATGAGAGTGAAATTTAGGTACTCCTTCTGCGCCTGAGAGAACAATGGCTGAACATAATAAAATGTGAGGTTGGGGAATAATATGAAAGAGAAAAGGAGTAGAAGCTAGTTGGTGGTCAAAGCTCTAAGACACACACACACACAGACTTATTAATTTTTCTTTTTAGCTCCATCTTTTATCAAACACTAACAATCAGTAAAATGAAAAAGAGCTTCGTTAAAACACTCTAGCGAGTATTTAAGATGAATAGCTCCCATGAGATGCTTGAAAGATAACGGAATTTCTCTCATTCTGTAGCAAAACTAACTGCCTATGTGTGAACATAAAGGACTTCTCTTTTCTGGATAGAATTAATGCCAATTTTCTCTTTGTTATTGAAGGGGGACATTTTTTTTCTTCTTCTCTAATACGATTTACTAGTATTTCTAATTAATCTTGTTTCCTCCGTGTTTTGTTTTTGATTTAAAATTATTTTTTTCTTAAAAAGACAAGATTTATATTATCTTTACAATGCAGTTAAAGAACCATACTCCAAGTTTAGGAGTTTGTTTTATTTTAAATATTAAACATTAATGTATTTAGAATACTGTTCTGTCTTTTATAACGGATTTTCAAAAATTGGATTATGGGCCATTTTTTTTTTTCAGGAACACTCACTACAGCAAAATGTCCTTCTCTACATAGGCATTAAAACTCGTTTTGCAGTCAATTCAATTCCATTTTGGAATCTAAATATCTGTCATACAATATTTTCTGTTGCAAAAGGTTTGCTGAGCGAGTCATTCAAATGTAAATTTATTACATAAATTGACACTAAGGTATCCCATATATCAATTTGATTCGACACTATTATGAAACGAATTTATCAAGGGGAAATGTATCATTACATGCCCGTTTTCCTCATTGTCAATTTTCAAAATTTTATCAACCATAGAGACATAGGCAACATAGTCATCCAGCTTTGTTGGCTGCTAGCTTCCATTGTCTCATCTTTGATATGAGAAAAACACCATGTGAAGCTTTGTTAGAAACGTTTTCTGCTCTGCAATTTAATATATACATATATATATTTATAAAGCCTAACTCAGGCATGAGAATAGAAATCTCTAGATTTGCTCCTCTTCGTTCAAAATCATGTACGTAATAAGAGATGCAAACAGCTGCATAGTCACTACTACACATACCCTTAGAAGGGTGGCAACGTTTTGAGAGAGTTTTGATTGCAAAATAGAATGACAAAAGACAGACGAATGGTAATGCGGAGGATTTATGTTCTCAACTAAACACTACATAAGATTAACTTTCTTACAAGGATGATTCAAAATCAGAATCTACTTGACGTATTCACATCTTTCTTTGGGACTGTGGTGGTAATATAACATTTACCAAAGCGCTCGAGTATTATCCATTCCTAATTTGCAAACACATCCCTCTAGATAGAATTCTGTACTTAATTTCTTTTTAGCTCTTGTACGCTAGAATATCAGCCACTTCTAGTTCATATAAACAGGATCTTTTAAATATCTTAAACCTCTATCCACTGGATATCCGAAGAAATAATAGCTGATCCCAAATTCTTGTATAAATTAGCCTATGGAAGATCTGAATCTCTCTTACCTGGGCATCATTTCCGCATTCCTATCCTACACTGCAAAAACTGTACCTTTGAATTGTGGGTACAACATACCGATTTTGTACCCACAATTTTTTAGAGGCAGTGGTGAACCCTGGGTTGGGTTTAGAGGGGCGGTTCTTTGCCTGCCAGTTCTTGGGAGACAACAGATTAATAATAAAAAAAAACTATGGTAAAGTATGTATCATTGTGCCCATCACTGTCTCTAAAAAATAGGCGCTATAATGTACCCACAATTTTTGAGAAATTAATGTCGTCTGGGAATCGATCCATCTCAGGAAGCATAGCTGCCAATACTTACCAGGTGTGTAAATGTGAAACCGGAATTTGTGCATAGACGGCGCTAGCTGTCACTGTGGTGACCGTAAAACAACGTCCGTGGCGCCACTTCCTTGTTTTGACTGCTGATAACGATTTGCAACTCTCAACCAAATAAGTTTCATGTCATAGTGTAGTGTTTAATAGCGTTGAACATGGCGCAATTTGTACCTACAAACTACGATTTACGGACAGCATTGATTTTTTGTTACCATTTGAATAAAACTGCTGCAGAATCGCATCGCATGCTTATCGAAGCTTACGGGTGATCATGCTCTTGGTAAGTCACAGTGCTACGAGTGGTTTAAAAAATTTAAAAGTGGCGATTTTAACGTGAGAAACGAAGCACGTGGAAGACCACCGAAAAAGTTTGCAGACAGCGAATTGCAAGCTTTGTTGGATGAGGATGATGCTCAAACGCAACAGCAACTCGCGGATCAATTAAATGTGACACGAGAAGCAGTTTCCGTACGTTTAAAAGCCATGGGCAAGATTCAGAAGGTGGGAAAATGGGTTCCACATGCATTGACTGAACGACAGCAGGAAAACCGAAAAAATATTTGCAAAATTCTGCTCGCCAGGTACAAAAGGAAATCATTTCTCCATCGAATAACGACTGGTGACGAGAAGTGGATCTATTTCGAGAATCCTAAGCGTAAAAGATCATGGGTAACTCCAGGAGAACCGGCGACATCGACTGCAAGACCAAATCGCTATGGGCGGAAGACAATGCTTTGTGTTTGGTGGGATTAGAAGGGAGTATCTATTATGAACTGCTGAAACCTGGCGAAACCGTTAATACCCAACGTTACCGACAACAAATGATCGATTTGCATCAAGCGTTGCGTGAAAAACGACCAGAATATGACCAAAGACAACATAAAGTGATTGTGCTTCACGATAATGCACCCTTCCACACAGCAAAACCGGTCAAGGAAACGATTACGACGTTTGGCTGGGAAATCCTTCCGCATGCGGCTTACTCACCAGACTTGGGGCCTTCCAATTTTCACTTATTTGCATCCATGGGACACGCACTTGCTAACCAGCGCTTCACATCTTACGAAAGTGGCTTGATGACTGGTTTCCAGCACAAGAGGCACAGTTTTTTTGGTCTGACATCCACACATTGCCGGAACGGTGGCAGAAATGTATCGCTAGCGATGGCCAATACTTCGAATAAAATAGTTCTTAGCATTGTCATTCAATCACTGTGTCTTTTCTGTACATAAATTCCGATTTCATATTTACGCACCTGGTAACTGGAACTGCTCCAAAGAGTATGTAAATAATTTCTGTGGAATTTTAGAGAAAGAGTATATAACTTTCGTGCGGTCACATCTACCTGATCACTGGCCCGAAGACATGTGTACGCACTAGAACACGAGGTCTTTTCTGGGAGTTGGCCTACCCGAAGCAAATGCTTGTTCAGGATACTAATCTGGTTTTAGTTTTCTGCAATACCTTCTTGATCGACTGACCGAGGGTGTTAGCACAGCAGAAGGTATGAAGGAAATGAAATTAAACTCAAAGACTATTAGCTTAGTTCTTGATCAACTAACTAGTTTTCCTTTCTTCAGGAAGGGACGAGGAAGATTAAGAGAACTTTTGGAGAAGTTAAGAAGTTTTAATAACTATTTACTGATTCATCATTTATTTTTTATTTCCATAATTGAGTCTGGTCATTATTCATTATTGTCATATGGAGATAAAGTTAGAGAACAGTTGAATGAAAATTGCCACATATTTGAAATAATATAATTTAAGTACCGTAACAGATAAAAGCCTTGTGATTTATTCTGTTTTAAACTTCTTAAACAGTTCTTTCATTTGCGCTATGAACAAGGTACATTGAATATGAAAAGAAAGTGCTATATCGAAACAAACAAAAGAAGTAAAGAAAGTACATTCTTGAATATATTTATATTTTTTCTCCTTAAAGTAATGTGAAGATGTTTACCCCATCTGTTGCAGAATTGGGTATTCAAATTATTAAAATAAAGCCCAACAATTTTAGTGAATGTAGGTCGGCTTTTCTACCTCACTGGGATATATAAGGCCATCTTAGTAGACAAGCTGATCAATATTTATTTATTTTTAAATATGTTACGGTGGTTTCTCCAAACTGCGGGGCTTCGGATTTTCCAAACCTGCCTTGTCCTAAGGGTGGCACATCTCCGTGAAGCTGCTTCCCCCCTGTCCCTAAGAACGGCACAAACGACCAAAAGCAGTGTAATCGTTTGTGACACTGCTTTGAAAAGCCACTTTTAAAATAGGATATGGCTGCCTACTTAACGTGTAAACAAAAAATAGTGATTGGTGTATAGGATGTTGTTAAAAACATTCAGGTAGTTGGCTATGCAATCACGCACAGTTACATGATGAAATAAGAACAATGGATTTTATATACACAAATTTCTAAGTTCCTTATAGATATATGATAGGTTGATACAGACTTAGATATAAATACAGATACAGTGGAACCTCGATATATCGAATTCCTTGATAAATCGAAGGTCTTCCATTCCCCTTGAACCTGCTATCCCTCCCATGTATATTTTTACGTCTATATATCGAAGAACTGATCAGGAAGACCTCGATATTTCGAATTTTCATACCTGCTTGGCTTGGTACCGCACCTATATATATCGAAGTTTTGATTGGAAAACCTCTATATATCGAAGTTGTTTTGATAAAATCTATAATACTGTACTCTATTTAGACGAAATTCAGTTTGTTCTTTGAACGACAATCGTTCATATTGCAATCTGCCAATATCATACCGCCTTCGTTCTACTGTTAATGATATTGGAAATATCAAGCTCTAAAGTTAATTTTCCAACACTTTTTTTTTGTAGTTTTTTTTGCACCTCACTTGTGCACCTTCAATTGTTTATTTTTTTCTTATTTTCATGTCAGAAATCTCCTGAGGTGCTTTTCTCGGTTTGTTTTTTCAGCACTCTGTATATCAAATATAACAAACGTAAAAAGTAGCGCTGTAACAATTAAATTTTCTATAAGTTAACTTCTCTTTTATAAAAATTATATTTGAGGAAAATGTGTTTGTACTGGTTCCATTTCTTTGTCATCTCATGAAAACGAGGCGAAGAGTAGTTGCATTAGGTGGATTCATTTCGGAAACATCTCTTTAAGTTAACCTTTCAACCCTCGCATGAAAATATGTCATAGCAACGGTCGCGTAGGGCCAATGTGATCCCGACCCCGACCCCAATGTAATTTCTCTATAATTTGATAAGAATAAAAAGAAATAGGGGTTACACGGGGTTTTTATACAACCACGGGACTTTTTCGAGCAGAAAAATATTATTAAGCGTGTAACTACTGGGTGTTTACACAATGAGACTGCTACAAGTGACCTTTAGGCATCTTTGGCCCATGCCGACTTCGGCGAGGAGTTCTTTGGCTTTACAATAATTATCAGCAACATCTGCAGTGCGTTCTGAATTTCGCTTTCCGTTTCCCTTATTGAATTACTGTTCTTCGTTAACACTGTTTATAAGGTACATTGATATTCATAAAAAATGGCCAATGGCTGCATCTTTTTCTAGGTCTGTCTAGCTACACCATTTAGCAACAATGAACCAATGTAAATGACTAGCGCATCGACTATTGATTTAATTTTCGTGTGATTGTCGTGCATAGAAGGTGTGGCCATTTTGTGTGGACCTGAGTGTACATAGGTGTTCTTCCGCTTCTTCCATTAAACTGTATCGTAAATGATGCTCATCTGTGTTATTTCCGTGTAAGCTATGTCCTAACCAGTTCTTTTTTCTTATCTTTATTATTCATAGTTTTGATTTCGTTCTCATACTATTATCATTAATCGCTGATGATTGTACCAGTACTTAAGTTATTTTCCCCTCAATTCATCTTCAAATCCAAATTCCGAAAGTTCTCGATTATGTTTTCATAAGATCTTCATAGTTTCATCGATTGTACGGCATGCAAAACACTTGTTCAATATATTTTTTTTTATCTCAATAGTTTGTCCACTGGTCCACAGAAACACTTCTGTTGCTTGATTTAAGTAAAAAAAGAAAACACCTCCAGTAATTGATTTCTTGCAGTAGGTGACAAAATCTGCAAGACTTCTAAAATTTCAAAGTTGAATTCCTTCCTTTTGGACAAATGTAAAGACCTTGAAAAGATTATGAATATTTCTCTCTTCCTCTCTAGTTTTTAAGAAATAAGAAGAAGAGAGAAAGCTTCAAAGTTAGTTATACTCGCTCTTCCCGCAACGGAAATAAATCCGGTATAATCTATTTCGAGAGCCCCGGTTTCGTAGCTCAGTTCCCGGAACTAACTACACGCTCCAGAATACTCTATTGAAGAGTCGAGTTCCTTTATGGACACACATATAGAATGAGAGAGAGGTGGGGGGGGCGGCAGGAACCTTTTGTCTTATGGCTTTTGTCACTTTGGTGCAGCGTAATTGCTGATAAAACGCGCCGTTGAACTGGCAAAAGTTCACACACATATACACGCACACACACACACAAAAGAGTTTTTGCTCCTCTCACTACTGCTGTTGCTATTGGTGCTATCATCACAGCACATAGTACGTGAAACCACGTTGAAGAAACGCTGCACTGGAACCTATTCGCGTACGCCGAGCCCAGGAGTCATATTTTATAGTACGAGCGACATTGAAAGCAGGCAACCAAGCAGGCAGGCGACGGCAACTGGTTCTTTTAAAGTGAGAGAGTTGTCAAAGTTGTGGTGCTTTACTTCCTTCTCGGAGACATAACATGATGGATGATGCTGAATAATGCAAGAAACATGAAAACGATCCTCTCACTCTCTCTCTCTGTCTTATCCTCTATCTTCTCTTTCGTTCGTTCTCTCGCTTTTCGTTCTTCTTCTTCTTTATTTTACTTCACTTCTCAATTCTAAAGTGCTGAAACCTTGCAAAACTTCTCAAGTTTAAATTTTGCACTCACTTCACCTCCGCTGACATTAATTGTGGTGGAATGTCTTTCATATTCAACGCCACCATCACTACGCTTGATAGCTTACAGCTTTTCTACAAAACGACCTATTTTTCACGACCCCTGCATCCCTTTTCCATTCGCAATGTCCCTGTTTTCTGCCATCATCACATTTCCTCCCCCTTCATATCCTTCTTGCTCGAAACTTAGAAGTGATTTCTTATAAGAAAATGACAAAACACAAAAGTATTTTTTTTTCTTTATCCCAGGAGGGGGAGTTTGTAACGTTTCATTACTAAGGAAACCAGCAAACACCAGCCTAATTACAGAAGTTTCAATCTCATAAACAATTAAAGTTCTTGTGCTTCACTCATTTGTTTATCAAATTTTAACCAAAGAAAGCTATGGGAGTGAAGACTTGAAGAATTATCTATGAACTAATGTAGTAATTAAAACTTTATTTGGCGCTCGCTTTAAAAATAAGATATACATTCATCTATCCATCATATTCACAGTACCATTCCCACTAATTAGAAACTCAGAGAAGAGGGTGTACTCTAACTTACCAGTCCACTAAATTGTCAATGTATGGTGTCGTTTCTAACGATTCATTCTTACCACATCACTCACAAATCTCTTATTATTTATCTGATCTCGAGTCTTCGGATGTATACTGTAAACTCTTTCTAATGCCAATATCCGATGTATTAAACACCAGTTTCTCAGGTCCCTAATTCAAATATGCAACAGCTGTTTCGTACTTTTTCTTTTTTCTCCAGATGACAATAATTGGACTCAATTATGGAAATAAAGAATGAATAATGAATAAGTAAAGAATTATTAAAACTCTTAGCCTCTCCAAAATGTCTCCTAAAGCCCGTTACCCGATCATCCGTTCCTGAAGAGAGGGTGTATCCCTATACCAGTTTGATCCATAAGGAAAGCTAGCTAGTTGATTAAGAACTAAGGTATTTGTCTTTGAGTTGTATTTCGTTTCCTCCGAGCCTCCTGCTGTGGACCGAGCCACCGTAGCTCAATGGTAGAGCGTTGGTATAGTAATCGGGAGGTCGTGGGTTCGATCCCAGTGGCCGATCATCGTGATAGGTTTTTCCTCATTCACACCAGGCAAACGCCGGGATGGCATCTTCAACATAGGCCCTGGCCGACACATTCCCGAATCCTTTCTTCTCCCATTTCCCAGCCTGAGCCTTAGATGCCGAAAGGCCATAAATAAAATTCAAATTCCTGCAGGAAGGACCTCTTGCTCTGGTACGTACACATCTCTTTGGTACGACGATCAGGTAGTTGTGACCGTACGAAGATTCTCTTCTCTTTTCCTCTAAAATTCTACAGGAAGAAACTGCTCATCCTTTGGAGCCGTCCCAAGTTAGTATTGGCAGCTATACTTCCTGAGATGGATCGATTCACTGCCAATATTGGCTGCTTCTAGTTGGCCACTAATCGGTTAAAGTGTGTAATTTAATTTAGGGAGCTTGGGTAGATCCAGAGACTCTGCCCCGTACAATATTTATAGCAGTCGATTGAGCTGGTCATTGTAGGGACAGAGTCGCATAATGATGCATGTACTCCACCTCGAGACCATAATTATGAATATATTCCACCTCGAAAGTATAATTATGTATGTACTCCACCTCGAAAGCATAATTATGGATATATTCCACCTCGAAAGTATAATTATGTATGTACTCCACCTCAAAAGCATAATTATGGATATATTCCACCTCGAAAGTATAATTATGTATGTACTGCACCTCGAAAGCATAATTATGCATGTACTGCACCTCGAATGCATAATTATGCATGTACTTCACCTTCAAAGCATAATTATACACTGTAAACGAGTTGATCATCCCACCTCCGTAAGCAATGTAACTGAGTTGTTCCTCTTGTGTATTATAATCGTAATGTTTTTTTTAGTTATCTGTCGTTTTATAATTTAACTTAATGTTATATATTTTTTTTGCAATGTTATTTAGTTCCAGTGTAAAATGGCAATTCCACCTGTATCTGAAACTTAGGCCTAATAAATAAATAACCTGCAATTGGCCAACCAAACTTATCACACACAGAATTAGCCAATATGGCCTATACATCTTTCAGCTCCTCCTACCACCCAAAAATGGAAACGTTCTAGGTAATTTGTTCAACGGAATTGGTTGTTTAGAATTGTAAGCAATTATGTAGTTTGTCATATCTATAAATAATGAACTTATTATTTTAAAAGTAGTTTATCTTTTAAAGTGAACATTTCATGTTTTAGTTATTGGAACATGCTATGAACAGAATTGTATAAAATAGTTTTCTACCCAAATATTCTGTTGTCCAGTGCGGCCAGATGGGTACATTGTATCGAAAATAATTATACACAACTCTGTTGTTAACATGTTCCAATAGGTGGCACGTGAACGTTCAGTTTAAAAGCAAGCTATGTTTTATTTAAGGATACGCGTATTGTTTGTAGATATGACTCTTATAATCTTGATACGGCATTTCAGTATTAACGTAGTTTGATACACTGAAAGTAAAGAAAGGAGGAAAAGGAAGAAGATGTATGGAACTTCTTGATAGTACTAAGGAAAATAATCCCTACGGTAAGACAAAACAGGGCGGAAGATCTAGATGCATGGAAAGGGTTGAACGCACGTTGAAGGACCTGCCGTTTTCGCAGAAACTTACTAATGATTATGATGGTCGTTTGTTGCTGAATCATTCCCCCCCACCCCACTCGCTAACGCTCTCCATAGATATGTATTCGTAATTTGTGTTTGTGTGCGCGAGTATGTGTTCTATGTATTCTTTTAGGTTAGTGTAAAGCAACGATCTCCAGCAAAAGATGGCAGCACTACCTCGATATATGTCTAATGTATTTTTATCGTTGCATGAAATTTCAATGCTGCTCCTACAAATTCAAGCTTAGAGAGTTCAAACTTTCAAGGAAGATTTATAAGTTCGATTCAGTGCTGATTTTTATTTTATTTTTTGTTCATTGTTGAAAGAGCTTCATTGTTATAGACATAGAGTTAGGAATATAAATAGAGGGAACCTTAGGCTGTTTTGTTGGAGACGGGAATGAATCCAAGAGACGGAAGGGACGAGGTATTTCGGCCATCTTATGTGGCCCCATATTTAGAGACCCTCTTTTCCGAGTATTGCCTCTCTCAGGTGCACTCATCTTCTATCGAAAAAGGCAATCCTGACAGTACTCGGTATAGAGGGACTCTAATGGGGCCACACAAGATGGCTGCCGATGAACCGAATTTGGCTTCATGTGACGTCATGTATGTTCTCTCTATTTTGTTCCTTACTCTATGGTTATAGGCTTTCATATTCACAACAACAATCAAGCGATTTCAACAATGAAGGAAAACGAAAATAAAAAATTGGCATTGATCGAACTCTTGAATTTGTTATGATCTTTTTCCCCTGAAAGTTAGAACTCTCTAGGCTTGAATTTGTACGAGCTGCTTAGAAGTTTCGTGCAACTATAAAAATACATTAGACATATACGGAGGTAGTGCTTCCATCTAGCGGTGTAGATATATTTCTTTATACTAACCTTAAGAGCCATGAAGACCGTATTCACACTGAAAATATTTCCATTACACTACTCTGAATGTTTATTGATTATGTTGGTGTTGAGAGAACATCACCTCTGCTACATGAAACGCCTTTTGTGTGTAAATAATTTTGGCACACTGTCAGATAAGCACGTACCTGTCTAGCTCCTTAAATGCATGGCTTATTATACATTGCAATGCATGTATTTTCTCTCCCGCTGGCGGAACTTTTAAGACAAAAATTTCACACAACAAAAGCACTCCTAGTCACGAGTTTAAGAATCAATTTCAAATTGTATTGAATAAGTAAGGATGAAACGGACACAAGATGTCACTGTCGTCTACGTTGACAGTTTTACAAGATAAGACATTAATACCAAACTCCATTCATTGTAATGGTGTTTCCTCAGTGGCAAGTTTCAATTACAACTAAATCATAAACTGAATAGAATGGATATAGTGATTGGCTTAAAGGCAAACTGCTGTTGAATGCTAGGTGTTGCTATAAGATACTTAGCAGTAATATACTTATTCATAAAACAGAAGCATGGTTTGGTATTCAATTTATATTTGATGTAGAGGCAGATATGGTTTAAAATAATTGTAAAGAAATTAAAACTTTGGTCTCGAAATCTTTCCTTATTATCTTCGCAAACGGTGTTTTTTTTTCTGCCATATACATACACTATATAATATTCAGAAACAACAACAAAAAAGATTTTTCATAAAAAAAGAACTTTCTCGTAGGGATGTAATGCTAAAACTTTAGGTGGGTATACGCTTCGCTTGTTGTAACGAAATCTTTCGCTTGCTATCCCATATACCGGCGTATTTCATCAATATTAGGTGGGTATACGGTAATGGCTAAAAATTGAGGTGGGTATACCCGCGTATACCCTGCATTACATCCCTGCTTTCTCTCTTTGTAAACTCATAAACACTACTGGAGACAACTAAGAAGAGAAAAAGAGCTTTGTTAGAATACTGTCTGAGTATAGAGTTCTATTTTAAGGAATATATATTAAAGATATGGTTTAGGGAAAACGACAAAGAAGAAGAAGAACTCCTATTGAGCACAAAGCAATACGTAACACAAAATTTATGGCCGTTATATTGAAATAGCAATCCTTTCATGGTTTATTCAATCAAACTGCAAATAGTTCGGGATGATTACTACAGAGCGCAGCACTTTGGAGTTAAAACTGATTGCTGCCACGTTGTGGAATCTGTGGACATTAGCTGAAAACAGGGAAGTCCGATTTCCTAGGTTTGCAGTATTACCAATACGTAGGGAGAAAGTTGCTCGGTATCCAAGACCTTGTCATATCATTTCCTCTGCAAGTACTGTCCTCTACCGGTAGGACAATATTTACAGATAAAGTAGTGGGGGGACACTATTGATGATGAATATTTGAGATTATAAGATAGAGGAAACGTAACTGTTTCGAGTGGCCGTAAGTCAAATGGCTTCGTATTCCAAAGGTTCTAGGTTCGAATGCAGTAGCCCACCATCTTGATTGAGGCTTTTTCATGTCTTTTTTCTCCTGTTACATCAGCATAGTGTTGGGATTAGGCCCTGGCTGGCATCCTTTACCCGTACCATACGACGATTTGGGCCGAAGATGCCCGAGGGGACCATAAACAACATTCAAATGAAACTAAACTGTGTATCTGTCTTATTAACAGAGATCGTCCGGCCGTAGCTTAGCTGATAAACTGTTAACTTCGTATACGGAAAGTTCTGGGTTCAAACACAGTTTTCAGCCATCTTTAGTGAGGTTTTTGGAGGGGTGTCCCTCAGTCACACCAGTCTAAATCTTCCTGACAGATTTCCTTCCAACATCCTCCTCATACCATACCTCGGTCTGAAGGAAAGATTCCTGAAGGTCATAATAAATAAATTTCAAATTCAAATTCTTCTTAACAGGGACATTCTTCAATGAAGGGAAAATAAGAAGTACAAGTGAGAACGCAAGAAGAAAACCGGGAAACGAGGAAGGGTAAATTTCTGTTAAGGATCTGTCGTTATCCGAAAAAACTAACAAATAACGATGAAGGATACGATACAGGATGTGACATTTTAGAATCAGTATATTTCAAAAAGTGCAGGAATTGAATACTAAAAGAAAACACAAGAAAATAGCGACCAACCAACTACACTCATACACACATACAAGGAAACACTACCCCACCTACTCACACACCTAGATAAACACACAACACCCACACCACACAGACGGAGGCAAATGAAAAAAAAAGAAGTCTTGTTCCACTCGTTTATTGAAGTGGAAGATTTCTCTGAGCGTCATCATTTCAAACCCCTCCCCCCCCCCCTCTCACCCTTCTCCAGTCGCAGCCCTGTTCATCTTCTGTACTTCCAGCCCAGCTCTTTAAGAAGTTCCAGACTGCCATCATCTTTTCTCTTCATCCTCGTTGCTCAACTGGAGAAATCTTTTTTCTATTTCTTGTTTCCTAAAGCCGAGCTCAGAAAGAGAAATGCCTCTCTAAAGAGAGAAACCTGTTTGAAATTATCTCTCCAAAAAATATCGCCTGGTTTCTTTTTCTACTTCTCTGATATTTTTTTTTTCCTTCCTGGTTCTCCATCTTCTCTCACCTCCTCCACATGGAGACTGGAAGCACTCTACCCTTTTCTGTTGTTGTTCCCAGAATTTAAAACGAGGAAGTATGTGTTAAATAACTATGTGAGAATGTGATGTTGAAGCGAAAGAGAGAAGATAAAAAATGCATTTCGTTTCGTGTATTCTAATAACTTATTTAAGGTAGCTTTCAACGTTGAGTTAGTATCGATGTATCACTCTAGATGGCAGAATGAGTCTTTCACCTCTATTTTTCTCCAAAGTAATGCAATCTTCACTATTCTTACTTGAAATATATATATATTTATCTCAGAGTTCTTTTAGAAGAAGAAAAGGAACAGACTTTTCAATGTATATTCGTTTTTCAATCATGAGAGTTGCTCTTTATTTTAAAGCTTTATTCATTTTAAAACGGAAAATCTAAGTAATAGTGTCAAAGATGGAATTTGCTATGCAAGTATAAAATGTTGAATGGGTTGCGACTACAGAGTGCTTCATAACAACTAAAAGGATTATTGTAATGATAAAACTTTGCTATTTTAAGTCAAGGTTGAGACACGAAACAGAACTTCAGTGATTGGTTAAAAGGCGGCGTTCTCTACTCACCCGTAAGCAGTAAATAATGTGCTTCTTTAAGGATTTGTTTATCTAATTTTAATTTGTACTGACAACACAAATCCCTTAATTCAGGTCCTTTGATAGCTTAGGAAAGAAAATGGGATATAACAATCCTACCCGCCCTTTCTGTTTATCCGTCCGTTGCCAAAAATATATATCTCAGGAACTACAAGGTATACAGAGGCTGTTGAGGTGTCGTTTCAGAAGTCTTTGCTAGACTAGCTCAGAGCCACAGGAATAGTCTTGATTATCACAGTAAATCAGTGTTGCCAGCCCATTTTTTTTTAAAATCAATTGATCACATTTTTTCCCATTAGGTTAGACGTAGCAGTGAAAAACTTGAAGTGGAATAAACATTAGTGAACACATTAAGTTTTTATCAGACAGGCACTTGGTAATTAAAAGGTATTAAGGAAACATTTTTCGACTTCAGCAAACAAATTTGATATGTATTATATCACACCTATGTCCACCGTCAAGATGTCTGTCGACAACTTTCATCTCAGTAACTACTAAGGCTACGAAGGTGGTTGAGGTGTCGCTCGAAAGGTCTCGGCGAAACTTTTCCAACGACATAGATCATCCAAATGGCACGTTTCCTGCTGAAGTGTGACGGTAGGTAGCACAGTTCCCCGAGTGAACCACGCCTCACTTTCTTTTCGAAATTTTCAAACAGGTCAATTTTAATTGTCATTAGTACAAATCAGGGAGTAAAGCTACAAATAAAACGTCTTTGTGTTCTGTCGTACATTTTTAAAATAGGTCTGCAACGCTGGTAACTAGAGTGATTGTGGATGGAAAACCAACAATACTTTTATACGAGTACTTCGTTGAATAATGTTTATGCCAAGTTCGGTGCCGCTACGTCTAATGTAATGGAAGCAATCTGAAAAATTGAATTTTAAAGTACGTTGGCAATACTGACAACTGGAGTGCTTGGGGAAGGGACACCCACAGAACTTTAAAAATCTGTCGAATTATGTTTTTGCCGAACTTAGCACTACTACATCTAACGTAATGATAATAATTTTAAAAATTAAGTTTTATAGAAAATAGGTTGGCAACACAGACAATTGAGATGTTAGGGGATGAAAATATCTATAGGATTTTTCTATTGTTTCGGATAATATTTATGCCATGTTTGGTGAAGATTATCTAACGGAATGAAAGCAATTTGAAAAATGTTTTTTTTTAAGTGAGTTGGTAACACTGACCCACTTCACCAATCAAGACGGTGCCGGTGGTTCTGAGCTAGTCTAGCCAAGACCTTTCCAATGCCACCTCAATTACCTCTCTACACCTTGTGGTTCCTAAGATTTATTCTTTGGACACAGACAGACAGACGGACGGAGCGGAATTATAGGGTCCCTTTCTGTTAGCTAAGCTATCAAGGGACCTTAATTAAGGCATTTGTGTTGTCAGTACAAATTAAAATTAGACAAACAAAACACAAAAGAAGCACATTCTTCAGTGCTTCCGGCAGAGAGAAAGAATGAGATTTATTTTGGTGACGTCATGTGAGGACCGTGCACAAAAAATATTTTTCTGTCTACTGCCTTCCCTCTGATTTCAATATTGGAATATACTGAACTCATTCGTCACCTTTAGGCATCCTTGACTCAGTCAGGGATAGGGTATTGGAGAGAATAGGGAAGGTAGCGGCCAGGAGCTTACTTAAGGTACCATCCTGGCATTTCCCTGGTGAAATTGAGCGAAAACCTCAGTCAGGATGGTCGGCCGTGGCGTTCAAAACGCCGTGCCTACTCATTGCCAATCCAAAGTCAGCGACGTTAGCGCGTAAACCAAGGCCGACCACGAGAGCTGGGTATGCTACGTTTAGAACAATAAGTGATTCTTACAAAATAAAAATCCTTTCGGCAGGCCTACAGGCTGAGGTAGATTTCGAAGTGTTTTTGATTGAATTTATTGGGGTAAGTGCAGAATAAAAACACTTTAAGTAAATATACTTTTATCATTTTATTTCCATTATAAGATTATAACTACACTGTAAAAAATAGTTGTGTTAATTCAACACAATGCGGTGTCCCAGCGTGACTACCACTTTTGTGTGTTAAATCAACACAACACACGGTGTTGATTTCGGTACTGTGAAAAAAAAGTTACGGAGGCAATGAGATTTGAACATGGGTTGTTCAATTAGAAGTCGAGCGTCTTACTGACTGAGCTAAATCGTCGGACAGAAAATAAAGTAGATGCAAACGATATTTAATGAACAACATTTGAATTAAACGACTACACTATAGATTTAAACAGTGTATGGGTTCAAATATATATTGTTGAACCCCCAAAATATACTAAGTTACTTGCACGACTTATGACATGCTTTAATCACTTCCTATTTGTCAATTGGAAAACAGAATTCCCATTCATTGAGAATAATTCTATTTCTATGAAAGCAAGCAAGATGGCGGAAGCCAAACACTTGAGCAGCATTACTGCTTTCTTATAGTAATAATATGTAGAATGCTGCGCTTACTTTCATAGAAATGGAACATATTCTCAGTAAATGGGGATTGTGATCCCTAATTGACCAATGAAAAAGTGATTAAACCATGGCATAAGTCGTGGGAGTAACTTTGTTTGTGTTTACGGTTCAGCAAGATTTTTTAATCTATATTGTTTCAATCTTGTATTCTTTCCGTCTGACGATTTAGCGAAGTCGGTAAGACGCTTGACTTCTAACTGCGCAACCCATGTTCAGATCTAGCTACAGCCTTAACATTTTTTTTCTTCCAGTACCGAAATCAACACCGTGTATTGTGTTGATTTAAAACACAAAAGTGGTAGTCACGCTGGGACACCGCATTGTGTTGAATTAACACAACTATTTTTTACAGTGTACGGTAACTAATTACCCTAATAGGTTAACTAATTACCGTGCAAACTTTTTGTTATTAGAACTGAATGCAGTGATATTCCAATTGAAATTAACAGTCCCAATGAAACCCGCCACCTTATATACCCCTAACGAAATATGAGCGCTATCGAGAAACTAGTTATTGATTTATAGATTAATCATGAAGAGCTTTTCAACGTTACCCCACAAGACATGGTTTTAAAAAATTCGAATTTTCACCCCCCACCCTCACTCGTACACCCACAACCTCTGAATCGTTGGTGTCACCGTAAACTTCTTAGGGAGTACTATAATTTATACAGACAAAGTTTCCCTATAAACTCCATAGGGGATGATATATAATTTATTTCAAAATTTCAACCCCGTCCCCCAACCACCCCCTTGGGCCGATTTTGCTCATTAACGAACTTAGCCGGGCTATTTAGCCTAGAAACAACATCATAAAATTTGCTCAAATATCTTCAAAATTATGGCCGCTAGCGTGTAAATATATATATAATAAATAATAATAAATCACAGCCATATTCAATCCACTAATGGATGATGCCTCTCCCCGAAGGGAGGAGTTGGTTTACTGCTCCCACGCTGACCAGACGGGTTGGGAGAGGAGAGCCGAAGCTTTCACTGTGATCGCCACTGTCTTTTATTCACAGCAGCTCCCCAATTGTCCTCACGATGCTGGGTCAACACCGAAATTTTTTATCCCCCACCGGGAATCGAACTCGGGACCGCTCGCACTGAAGTCGAGCGCGCCATAAATATATATACGTGACATGGTACCGATCTCAATAGGTAGATTTTTCTTCGAAATCTACCTAAAAATTCAAGAGTACCATAAAATCCCAATAATCTTCTAATACACATGGACGATTGTATCCTTGATGGCCTGGCTACTCCGGCGGTTCCTACCTACCTACCCTTCATTCTAATTTACTTGGCACGATATAACTACACACACATCTCAGCTCCCCTACCCTCCACACACAAAATTCGTGTTTTTAATTGACAAAAAAAAAATCATTGAAACAATATGCCCGAAAATTTTATTTCTTGTAAAAAAAAAATATGTTTAAACGAATTTGCTTGACACTGGTGAAAAAAAAAAATAGTACCAACAAATACTCGAACAAGGGTTCCACGGTTCATGCTAATACTGAGTGTTATGCTGATACTGAAGTATACAGTTCGAACTTAACATTTCCAAAATCATAATTACGCAGAGGTAATTTACAATAACATTTACAGTGAATTTACATTACCCTACAATAATTTAATAATAACAATCAATATCGCATTAAATGTTCCTTGGCTTGCTGTGCTAAGAATCTGGATTACAAATACATTCCAAAACTTCTTAATTTGATTCTAGTCATTAAGATACTGGTTTATTCCAGCTAATTTGCTTATTCATTTATGTTCAGAAATATTCTAACCACAAATAATGATAAATAATGTTGAACGATCTATATTCGTGATTCGATATAGTGCTCCGATATCTTCGATACTGTCATGTTATTATATAACAATTAAATTTGTAGATTTTTCTTTACATACAAAGATCTGTTAAGCAGCTATATGTATAGCGCTTAGCGATGTAGATAATGTGTCGGATTCCAAAATTCAAAGACCTCTGTTTTGTTTTCATTCACAACATTTCTTTTATGCTGGGAATGAAATTCGTTTAAACAAAATTTTATTTAGAGCAACAGTTTTGTTTGGGCCCCCACTAGAACATATTTTTTATATTCACAAATATTTTCTGTGTGCAACAGAACATATTGACTCCATTACAGTAAATTTCACATAATCACATCGTGCTCATGCTTCATCCTAGTATCCTTGTAGTCATGTATGCACGAGTGACTTCTACCACACTAACAGGGTACCCCCATGTCTCTCATTAACTCTGAGTTTGCCCCCAGAGCAGAAGATACCCGTGCATGCATGAAGTTAATTAATCATCCAGATTGATGTGACATGCAAGGACCATATGAACAAGTTACGTTATGTATACAGATACTTTTATTATTTTCTGTTTTTCAATTCGTGTATAGGGTGCCCCTAGCATGTGCGATCACCTGGCAGTTGAATGCCTGACACCGTAATAGCGAAATAAAATTTATATGAGGGTTTGTCAAAAATTCTCTTCGAGATACAGTGTTTCCAACTTGGAGCCAGAAATCGACTTTTTAAAATAGTAAATTAAAAAAAATATTTCTCGACCAATCATAAACGCTGAATTAAAGTAGAAGAATATATATCGAACTCTTTCTTTTTTGACAACAGGACGGTTATTAGAAGCTTCAAGGTTATGTTATTGGGTAGACAGTGTTGCCAACAAGGTATAAAATTTAATTACTTTTCAAAAAGATACTAGGTACGTCCGTTTATTGAATATTTGGTATTCGCTAATAATGAGAAACACTATTTGTGAAGGACAAAATAACAGTGTTGGAAACTGTGCATAATCATCATCATCATCAACATATTCGGCCTTTTTCTATCCACTGCTGGATGAAGTCCTCCCCCTTTTCTTTCCACATATATCGGTCTGCTGATATCCTCATCCATGTAGCTCCTGAAAAACGCTTGATTTCATCTACCCATCTTACATTTGGACGTCGTCTCGGTCGTTTCTTTTCTCTAGGAATCCACTGTAGTACATTTGTCGTCCACCTTCCATCTGTTCGTCTAGCTATGTGACCGGCCCATTTCCACTTCATCTTCTTCGCAGTGTTGATTACATCCTCTACTTTTGTTTGTGCGCGAATCCATTCATTTTTCTTCCTGTCCCTCCTGGTTATTTCTAGCATGCACCTCTCCATTGCTCTTTGTGTGACTCTCAATCTTTGGGTCGTTTGCATATTCAATATCCAAGTTTCGCAGCCGTACATCATTACAGGTAAGACACTTTGATTATAAACTTTACGCTTCAGACACATTGGAAGTTTGCTTTTGAAAATAAAGTGTAGTCTTCCAAAAGAACTCCACGCAGGACACGCAGGAAAATGATGACTTTAAATGTACGAAGTGTCGAGCTAAAAGCTCATGACTTCCATGTGATTATTATGGCGGGATGTGGAATAATAAATGAGTTGATTAGGGAGCAACTGTCGCATCCCTAAGGCAGTGAATGTAATGCAAAGTTGACGAGGCGAGGAGAAAGGAAAGCAATTGTATAAGCGAGGCAACGATGGTAAAATAAGTGAGTGAGGCTGAGTTGGATTAAAGTTCCTTCCATAAAATGTAATGCTAATGATTTGAAATTGGAGTAGTTAATCATGGGTTTCAGACAGGTGGTCTGTGGTGTAAGTAGAGTGGTTATCTAGGATGGGGCATGCGGTGAGTATGACGGATTGGTTGGGCAGTGCCCAAGGTGTTCAAGGTAGGATAAGGTGAATTGTTGACACGGTTCCAGAAGGAACGGCATTGAGAATCAATGACATCTTTGAGCATGGGAAGAGACAAATCTTCATGGAGTTGTGCAATACGTGTGTCTCTGCTATGTCCTGTGATCATCCTAGCTGCTCGATTTTGGACACGTTGGAGTTGTATGTGATGAGTTTGTGCTGCATGTTGCCATGCAGGGGCAGCATATGTCAGAAGAGAACGAATCATCATGACGTAGGTGTTGAGTTTAGCTTCAATTGTAAGTTCACGACTGCGAAGTATAGGGTATAATGCGAGGAGACGATTAAGAGCTCGACTGATGATAGTTTTCAGATGTTGACCAAATAATAGAGTTCGATCCAAATCAATTCCAAGGTAGCGTGCATTTTGACTATACGGAAGTTGCGTTCCAAAGAGAGTGAGCGGTTGTAAAACTCCTGTGTATCGTTTAGAGAAGTGAACAACAGTGGTTTTATCAGCGTTGAGCTTCATTCGCCATTTTGTAGTCCAGTCTTCAATGGAAGCAAGATATCTTTGAGCATATAAGTGCCATTTTACATCTTCTATTTATTTCATCAGTCAACTTGGCATTCGATGTTTTAAGCTGTCCTAGGTAAACATACTCATCAACTATGCCTATTGTCTCTCCGTTAATCTTCACTTCCTTCTTTGCAGCATGTTGGTTGTACATTACATTTGTTTTACTTAAGTTCATTTTAAGGCCTATTTTCGAACTCTCGTTACTCAGTTCTTCCATTCTGGTTTGTAGTTCTTCTGCACTTGAAGCAAACAGGACTATATCATCAGCGAACCGTAAATGATGAAGATATTCGCCATTAATTTTAATTCCAACTTCATCCCAGTTTAAATTCTGGAACACTCTCTCCAGGACCGCACAAAACAGTTT
>JAGDQP010030833.1:6605-22325 GCA_022664845.1 Lepisma saccharinum | reverse complement strand
GAATTCGATAGCTGTCCATATTAACTTACATGTTCGCTTGATTTCCTTAATTACATCCCTTACGTCGTTTCTAGTGTTAAAACTAGCAGCGTAACGTACTTCTCTGAGCTCGTCATTTTATTCAAGTTTTGGAATCCAATTTAAAATATTTCTGTAAAATTGGCATTTTTCACTTGTTTTATTCAAAATGAAAGTTTGAAAAAGTGAAAGGTAATATAAATGGGTTCGAACCGACGACCTTAGATTTAACTCTGATGCTTTCATTTCCACGCATTAGTCCATTACACCACAGAGCACGCTTAGGACTTTTGCACAATTACTATACCTTTTTCCGGTACTGAAAGATGGTTTCATTTCGAAACTTCAACGAGAATATTTGTCTTTATAAGCGCAGTTTACAGTTACATTGTGTTATTTCTCCCTTTATTGGAGAGTGCACTTTTAATTTTTATACCTTTAGTGAGTGTAAGGCTTATTATTATTTGCTGATGTTGTTTTGTAGTTACTGAGCTCGTGCTTTTGGACAAAGAAGTAAGTTTAAGCAACGGAGGGGGCGTGTCTGTCTCTATGTATAGGTTCTTCCAGTCACTGCTTTAGCGAAGACTGCATGGAGGCTGGGGAAGGAAGCTATATTCATGTGCTCTCCAGAACTGATTAAGCGCAAAATTTCCTGTATTGTGTGTTGCCTATCTTCGGTACTTTGTATTTCAGGAACATTCTTCGCTCAGTGTACAGTTACTTACAAAATTAATGAAGGTTGGAATTTTAATAAATAGTATCTTTTTCCTCCAGGAGAATTGTTGCACTGTACGCCTAATAGTTAGACAGTCAACATGACAGTACAAATATGTGCCAAAACATAGCATGCCAGGATATTCCTCCATTTGGAGAAACAAAGAATTGATTCATTCAGCATCATTTAAAGAACCACGAGATAGATAACGCAAAAATCACTTTCTTGTCTTGTTGAAACACCCCCTACACACACAGAGAGAGAGAGACAGCATAGAAGAAGACGGGGAAAGAACTAAAAAAGAGAAGAGAAAACGAGGAGAGAGGGAAACAAAATGGCACAAGACATGGAAATGAATGAAATTTTAACGCTTATAAATACACAATCTGCGTCTCTCCACACTGCCCCCTCACTCTGTCTTGTGTTTTTCTCACTTTACAGGATAAATCTCTTTTGGCAGCAATCGGGAACATCATTTACAGCGCTTAATTTATTGAAGAAAATATTTTGATATCCAGACTGGGAACTGAACCCAGAACCTTGAGAATTTGAGTCTCGCACTGACTATAACAAATGTGTTGTTAAGTCTGCAATTAAACTCGCTACTCTCAGCGATTTACCTCCGGTTCCATTTGAAGTTTTAATTTTATTTACGGCCTTTAAGCATCTATGGCTCGGGCTCTCGCTTCCATAAAAAGGATTTGATCTAAAAAGGAACACTGACAGTTTGATCATATTTTCTTTCAAAGGAAAAACCTCTCTATAGAGGACAAAACCAACATATGGTAGTCGTCTATCGTTCTCATGATACCCAGCACCTGTAGTTCACTGATAGGGTGGTGGTGTAGCATTCGGGAGGTTGTGGTTTCAATCCCAGCGCCAGACTATTCTGACTGAGTTTTTTCCAGGGTTTTTCCTGAGTCACACCAGGCAAATTCTGGGAAGGCACTTTCAACATTAGTTGGGCGACACCTTCCAGAATCCTTTTTTCTCCCCTATCCTGGCCTGAGCCGTAGGTGCGTAGGCCATGTATAAAATTCAAATTCAATTCCAAAGGGCATACTGAGAATTTTTGTTTACTCGCTCATATTTGTACCGGGTTTCGTCCTGATCATTAAGTTTTCAGAAACTTTCATTGGCAATAATGATAGGGTCTGACAATTATATTTTAAGAATTATCTTTAGACAGTAAACCATAGCCTTTAAGCGGAGATTTTATGAAGTCAAAGTAGCTATAGATAATGGATTGAAATGTATAATATACTGTGAACCATTGGCTGGAACAAGCATGTGACATTTATTTTGGTTTCGAAGCTTTTGCTGATGGATGATTTCATCCGTGAAATTTTAGTATGGAGCAAACACAAAATTTCTCTACCTTTGAAAGAGAAATTCTGCTGAAATATTAAAAAAATACAATATTCGTTCCCAAACACGAAGAAGTAAAGGAGACGCTATGGGATCTGCCCTCCCCGGAAAATTTCATCTCAATGATGTATGTTTTGCCTGATTATGTTCGGTGTTCTGTCCGAAAGCAGGTCCTGACCGGAAGGTATTCGGGCAAAGTGAATCGTTGGTGAACCTTCCATCGAATGCAGATTGATAAGTTCCAAAAATA
This sequence comes from Lepisma saccharinum, assembly GCA_022664845.1. Taxonomy (NCBI): domain Eukaryota; kingdom Metazoa; phylum Arthropoda; class Insecta; order Zygentoma; family Lepismatidae; genus Lepisma; species Lepisma saccharinum. The sequence continues at coordinate 19,974 of JAGDQP010030833.1, read as the reverse complement.
GGACCTACAGTTTCAGGTGGACTCCGAACCTCTTCTATCACAGCGAGAATCGAATCTGGGATCAGGGGTTTGCTGGAGGGAGTCGCATGGGCTGCGCTAACCCTTAAATTGTTATATTTGTTCAAATAGAAATCAAATAGCTTTTTAACACGATTTTATAAACTCCCTTCTTGTCTGTCCGGTACAAATTAATTCGCTTTCTTGTCTGTCTGTTCGGTACTAATTTTGCAATCGACTTTAAACTCACTTCCCATCATCTGATTTCTCTGAAATTTGGTAAACTTGCTTTCGATGAAAATACAATATCCAATCATTAGATATACGACAAAATAATCCAGTTAACTGTAATTAATTAATTAACTAAAATAATTCGAAATCTTATTCTCCTATGTTCATAAAAGCTACTGTCGGATAGGCAACACAAACAGCTCATGAGATTTGGAAGGTTGCTCACCTTTATGGATGCGTTCACGTAAAAATGGTTGTTTTCTAGTTGATTGTTTAACCGATTTAAAAAAAATAATTTAAAAAGGATTAGAAAACACGTTTTTTTTAAGATGGACTAAAAAGTAAAATATAATAAATTGAATTAATCTTATAAATCGGAAAATAAAAGCGTGGGTGCTCTTAGAAGCAAGACCACCCACGCTTTCATTTTTCGATTCATAAGAATAATTCTATTTTTTTTATTTTACGTTTCAGTCCATCTCAGAAAAAACGTCTTTTAAAAACTTTTTAAATATTTTTTTAGAGATCAAGTGGGATCTGGCGTGTTCATTCTATCTGTGCGAATCGTTATAAACCATAGTTCATTTGTGTTGTAATTATTAGAAAGTTATATTCGTAAAAGGTTTGCACAACAGTTGTATGGTTTTTCTACAGTCACACTAAGCAAATGCCGGGATGGTGAATTCAATATAAGCCCTGGTCACCACCTTCCCGAATCCTTCCCCCCTCCTCTAACCCGGCCTAGCCATATATGCCTTAAGGCCATAAATAAATATTTTCATAACGCTTAGAATATGAGTCATATTCTCAAGACGAACTGTCAAATGGCTCTTTCGAACTTCTATTTACAGTGCATGTGTTACGTAAGAAGATCGGTCACGTGTCTTATTTTTTTGTTATGTTCAACCACTTTAAACATCTGAAAAAGTTCATGGTTATAGAATCATTACAAATACATAACATACCTGGTATATTTTTTTTCGGGCCAACTGTTGTCTTAGTTTTTTAAATTCATTTTTAAATTTTCTAATATTCCTAATAATTTGAATTTGGAGCCAACATAATCAAATAGTTACCTTCTTGTTGCGCTTGAAAAAATCTACAATTTTGAAAAAAGAAGGTCGTCGTCGTAGGTGCAAATCCGACCGAGATATGGCTAAACTACCAAAAAACATACTTTAAATTATTTTGAGGTTAGGTTAACATCTTTTGAGCTAAAATTTAGTGGAGGGCCATTATTTTTTATGCTGAATATGGCAGTATTTTTTATCACGATTCCCTCCAAGGAACTTTTCACCATTTTACCCTGCTAGGTCCTTTAATTGAAATTATTTTTCAAATAACTTCGGTTCCTTGTCGGAATCTTTCAAAACCCGCCATTGTCCCTGCCTTCGCCGACCAAATGGCGACGTTACCTGAGTTGCTTCTGGAGAGGGGGGGGGGGGGCTAAGACGATAGACGACTACCATATGTTGGTTTTGTCCTTTATAGAGAGGTTTTTCCTTTGAAAGAAAATATGATCAAACTTTCAGTGTTCCTTTTTAGATCAAATCCTTTTTATGGAAGCGAGAGCCCGAGCCATAGATGCTTAAAGGCCGTAAATAAAATTAAAACTTCAAATGGAACCGGAGGTAAATCGCTGAGAGTAGCGAGTTTAGTTGCAGACTTAACAACATATTTGTTATGGTCTGTGTAGCTAAGTGGTCAGCGTGGGAGACTCATATTCTCAGGGTTATGGTTTCGATTCCCAGTCTGGATTTCAAAATATTTTCTTCAATAAATTAAGCGCTGTAAATGATGTTCACGATTGCTGCCAAAAGAGATTTATCCTGTGAAGGGAGAAAAACACAAGACAGAGAGAGTGAGCAGGGTGGAGAGACGCAGGTTGTGTATTCATAAGCTTTAAAACTTTCCATGACTTGCGCCATGTTTCTTTCCCTGTTTCCTCGTTTTCTCCTGTCTGTTTTCGTTCTTTCCCCGTCTTATTTAATGCTCTCTCTCTCTCGCAGTGTGTGTGTGTGTTGGGGGGAAGGGGTTGAACAAGACAAGCATGGGATTTCTGCGCATTTATCTCGTTGTTTTCTAAATGATGCTGAATGGATTAATTCTTTCTTCCTCCAAATGGAGCAATATCCTGACATGTCATGTTTTGGCGCATATTTGTATTTTCATGTTGGTTGTCTAACTATTAGGCGTACAATGAAACAATTCTGCTGGATCAAAGAGCAAGTTTTTCTTATAACTTCAACCTCCACTTATTATTGTAAGTGGCTGACTGGCTGTACAAGACTAAAAAAATTAAAACGTAAAAAAGAGAAATTATCATACCTTTGCAGCACTCCGTTCTTTTGCTGCTTCTGTTCTTGTTGGCTACCCCTCCCTTTTCTTCCAGGCCACAACATGTCCGATGGTTTTAGTTCGTTTCTTCACTGTGTCTTAAAGTCTCCCATCCATTTCTTTTATGACGCTTACAACCATCCCATCATTTGCACATTGCTTTGCTCTTTCAGATAGTGAGATTTTCGGTACCATTGTATTTCAAGCGTTCAATTTGTTTTCACAAAACTATTCACCGCGAATACCGCCAAACGCACACAATGAATGAACTTGTGATAATGTAGTTCATATTTCTTTGCTAGAAGGCAAACCATATTCGCTAATGTGCTGCCATCAATGGAGGATGCAGTGTACTACGAGTACATTCTAAGATTCTCCGTGTAATGCGAATCCGATTATAGTTTTTTTTTACACGATTATATTTTCTCTATTTTTAGGCATTATTTTCCGGAACGAATAAATAAAAATGGTATAATTGCTTGATTTGTGCTCAGAATTCGTGGATGGGAGCAAAATGTCTAAATTTCGCGAGTGTTTCGTGAGTTAAAAAGAACATTTTCACAAAATAGACAAAAATCTATCTACTTCGTGCAATTCCTTGATAGGTTAATATTTTTGCAAATTCGCGAGTGACGAAATTCTATTGTCCCTACTGATGGAAATAGCAAGAAATATAGTAAATCAAGAAGTTGATGTTACCCCAAATATATTTGCTTGTATATACACAACTTCAAATTATATATGAACAAATACGCATCTTAAGTATTGGGCTGAGTAGCTCCTTGTACTTTTGGAAATAATGTTGCTTGTTTTGCAGGCAATGTAAATGTGATGTTCAGTAGCTGCTGAAAGCTTGGTAAAATGGAATTTGTAGCTTCTTACTTCCAATACCAAAATGAAATAATGAATATGTTAATTCAACACTTTTCGGTGTCCCACTTTTTTGTTAAATCCGCAAAGTTTGTCGTGTGATTTCGGTGATTCAGTGGTGTGATAGCGCTTGTATGACACCCTCTATCACCAGCAGCTTCAGAAGGGTACGATGGTACGGCCGTACCCCCCGTCGTTTCACGGACGCCGAGGCGACATGAAGGCAGAACGTCGTCGGGATTTTATTTGCTGAATGCATATATTTGGGGAAAACTTGTTCTTGTTCTTGCCCTTATTTGTTGCATAACAACTTCCACGTTACAAAGTTCTGAATGAAACACTTTGGAGAGTTCTAAAAGGAAAAAATATCAAAACATCGTTCCTTTTGTTTCGTTTTTATTTTGCTTGCTGCTTCACAACCATCAAAAATTGCGCGAAATCTATTCTCGAATGTCAAGAATCCCTTTAAGATCTTCTGCCCCAGCCGAGGACTTTACCTATTCCAGAGAGAAAACTGAAGAATTAGTCAGAGAATCTTTTGCGCCATCCGAGGGTGACAATGAAGATATGATTTTCTTCGGCGATGTCATTAACGGCAGCAATAATACTCTACGTCATACAGTTGCAGAAATGATACCCAAAGCTCCTCTAGCAATATTATTGGATCGTGGGTCTCCAACGAATAACGTAGAGCTCGCATCATCGGAAACAAGGACGTGATTTTCAGTGGAGAAGAGACGTTTTCTGGAGAGGACGTGTACGAGAGAATCTCCTGAAGAGAAAACGAACGGTGACAAAGATTCAGATGGAGAAGAATCTAATGAAGCCAACAAGACCTTTCATAATGAACCGAAATCAAGGGCGGGATTTCGTTTCACAAGGAATAGGCAAATCCAGCCTGTTCCTGATAAAAGCAACGAGCAAGACTTTACAGCGTTTGTTGAGCAAGAACCGAACTAACCACGTGGCCCATTCCTTAAAACATACCTAGCAAGATGTAAAATGGGTGTAGAAAGTGGCACAAAATTAAAGAGAAGCTTGCAGGCCACCTTAAAGTGAGTGCCATAGACAAGTAGAAGGAAAACTCAATTTGTTCCTGAGAAAAACAAGAATTGATGCAATATTTTTCTGAAGCCAGAGCGGAAGAGCTTCGCAGAAGAGAAGCAGAGCGGCTACAAAACAGGGAAGTCATGGTTCGTTTAGTCCGGATCATTCAGACCTTGGCTATAGATGGTGCTGTGTTGTGTGGCCACAAAACTGATCAAGAGATCCAGTAAGTATACCAAGAGAGGGAAGAAACTAAACATGTTTCTCTTATTATGGACGAAATAATGGATAGTTCGATACATGAATAGTTAGCAACATTCATACGCTGCTGTCAGGAGGACTTACAAGTTCATGAAATCCTGATTGCGCTGAAACGAGCGAAGTCGACAAAAGCAGAGTACTTACTGGATCTCCTGCGGATATTACTGGATCTCTTGAAAGTGATGGAGTTGTCAAATGGAAAAGTCTTAGCATAGTGTTACGAAGGAGCAACAAACATGCAGGGCTATTGGAACGGGTGACAGGCGAAAGTTAGTAATTTCTGTGGAAGTGAAGTTGTTTCTCTTATTTTGTACGCACACTGTCTAACTCTTATTAGTAGATAGCATGAAATGCGTGCGCTAGTTATTTTCATTGTTTGGTACCTTGGAGGCTTTGTATGTTTTCAGTGAATGCTCAGCTCAAAGATATGCAGTATTTGAAGACATTCAGAATTCGGTCGACTTGAAGTTAAGGACTCTTAAAAACTCAGCGATGCGAAATTGTCTGTCGGTCAGAAGCTGTCAACATCGTAACATAAATTTTTCCTCTGGTGATTCTAGCCCTTAAGGATCTTCAGGACAACTCAGAAGATGCCAAGGTTTCTGCTCAGGCTAAAGGACTACTCTTCACCATCCAGTCATTTGGCTTCGATCTGTGGATTCATCTTTTGAGACCCGTCCTGAATGTCATCAATACATTTAATGTCTCGTTCCAACGACTCGACGCGGATGTGGACAGTGCTCTTGGAGGTGCTGAAGCTCTGGAAAACACCATTCAAAACCTTAGATCCCTTGGTCGCTTCAAGACAATATATGAAGGTTCCAAGGCTGAATGCGAAAAACATGGAATTCTCCTCCAAAACGCAAACGCCAGGTCAATGTAAGTTACGATAACAACCTCCTCAAAAGGAAATATCATTACAAGGTAAGAGGAATCATGAGTTGCATACTTTGTTGTGCTGAATCGAGTCCTAGTTGGTATGACGGAGCGCTTCTCCCGAAAATGCCGTTCTCGCTACAGGCCTTTCAAGAAGTGTTGACGCAGGAATCGACGTCTGAGGATAGATCAGAGAGGTAGCCTAGTTTTGCGACGTAGACTATTCTCTTCTGGGAGGTGAAATTGCCTTGTTGAGAAAATATTCGCAGTTTTCTGAAGCTAGGAGCATTTCCTTATTGAAGGAAGTGTTTCTGATCTGCAGCGACAGCTGTTCTTTTACCCAACAGTAAAGTCAGTTATTCGATCATTTTGGTGCATACCAGTTTAGACAGCCAGCGTAGAGAGAAGTTTCTCGATGTTGTCTTTGGTGTAAACAATATATGAACCACCATGACACAAGATCGACTCGAGAAATGATTGACGGTATTGGTTGAAAAAAATCTGATGCAGAAATATTTATATTTCGCATTGCATCGATAGATACAAATCGTAGATTTCGTGGATGGTAATATTTTGGAAAGGAAGACAGAAGTCAATTATATATCTATCATAAGTTAACTTTCATCTTTCGGAACTCATATTAAAAAAAATGTATGGAACACCTCGTGTCATATACTAGGTTTTATTATAACAAATACAAAAGAAATTAACAAAATAGAAGCATTAATTATATTATTTAATTATTCAATATTAATAATCAAATTTTAAAAGTTTCGTTGGAAGCATATATGATGCCTGTATAATATGGGATCATCTTTATTAGTACTGTATATTCCAAAAAGTTCTTACGTTAATTATACTGTATTTTTAAACTGATAAAAAAAATCGTCATACAGATACTACATATAAAATTGCTAGAAGACTAGAAGAGAAATCCAAGAACAAACTTTATTGTTAAAAATTATCAATGGGCCAACGTAAGAGCAGCAACTTTTAAATTTATTGAAATTCAATGTGAACAAAAATAGGTTGCGCACTTAGACAAAAATAGGTTTGCTTTTGCAGTAAATTGTGCATCAGTCACGACAATTGATAAAGGTATTGTAGTGTGAAACTGTGTAATCGACTTTCATTCTGTATAAGTACACGGGGCATTGTTTTGCTTATCGTACCCCTTGTTCACGGATCCTGAAACCGCCAGTGCCCTCCATTGTGTTGAATCAACATTGGCAATACATTCATTGTGCTGAAGCTGAACCACCAATATTGATTTAACACAGAAAAGTGGTGGTCACCCAGGCACACCGAAAAGTATTGAACTAACGCAGCCATTGTTTGCTGTGCACTAACAGTACAGATGATGCGGGATGCTATTTTCAAAGACTTTAAACCTGCTCTGTTCAAAAACGCATATTACAAACATATGTAGTGAGTGCGCAAAGAGTTCCTCAACTTAAAGGAAGTAGGCGATTTCCAGACACTGTCTTGAAGAAAATGGCAGGTCGAAATGAGTACACGCACCTTGAACTTAATATTCCTATTGCAGGATAGTTATACCCTTCACGGATATCAATTTTCTGTTCTTTTGCTTTTCATCGCTTTCTTATGATGTAGTAATTTACAATAATTATTAGTTATAGACGACTAAACGTTACAAGTATTGGTAAGTTTAAAGGCAGTGTGTGGGAGGAAGGTGGGGAAGGAATCGAACGTAAAAAGAGTTGCTATTACGTAATGCTGTTTCATACCTTAATGGAGCATTGTGACGGTGCAAGAAGCTACTATCAAGTATCTCCTCTCTTCCTTTTGTACGTATCTGTGTCTGTGTGTATAAGTACACAGTACGTGCATTGTTGTGCAAACTCTTCGCAGCACCTACAACCACCTTGAAATTCAGAAAATAACTCCGTTTCATCGCCCACAGTACATGGCAACAAGGGTATATAAAAGCTACGAGGTCTATGAACTTAAACGTTGTTTCCTTGCTTCTGCACAATGCATTTATTGCAACATTGCAAACTGTGGGAGTTGCAACATATTACATACATCAACTAAAAAAAATAAAGTGTATGAGGTAATAAGATTAGACAAAATGAAGAATGGTGTAAGAAGTAAGGTGATTCTTTTTTTATGAGCTAAAATCCATTGTTGTTGGTGTACGTCTTGTGCCTGCAAATGTTAAAATAACAGTAATATATTTCACCGACATCATCTAACACTACATTCGAGTTTCTGCTGATAAGGCATATTTCTATTAGATGAGTTTTAAAGGCTAACCGTAATTATTGTCCTCTTTTATAGAAATGTCGACACTTCACAGTATAGGCTAATTGACTTTGTGGTACAGTGAAACACAATAAAAACAGTTTATTTCTTTATTTATGTTCTCACTCCATGTACACTAAAAACATGCTGTCTTTCTTTGCGTTCTATAGCTTTCTTGCACACCTCAAGTAAGCCTACTCTTCATTACGTTTTGAGTAATTATTCGCAATTTATATACATTAGTTTGTATGTATTAATAAGTCGTTTTCGAAACCTAGAAAAGAAGTTCGCGGTGATAAAACTCATATTATTTCAGTGATAGCCTATTACTGTTTTAACTGAATAATCTAAACAAAAAACAAAAAAACAAAAAAAACCAGCGAAGTCAGCGCTTTTCTCTGTATACATTGAAAATGTGCAAAAAAAAATATTAATCCGGATTTAAATAGACGATATTATGAACAAATTGTGTAGAAGAAGTGTCGAAAGAGTAATAGTGAAAAATGGAGTTCCAAACAAAGGTTGAAAACGCCCTTTAATACACATAAAACAAACTCCTTGTACATATTATTTACACCTTTTGAGCACAACACTATAATTTTCGGGTGAAATGTGTACAGAAAGTGTCAAAAACCAATACTATTTTTATAGTGTATAACTTCGCGAACAGCAATGATTTTAACCCGGGTACCGTTGTCTAATTGCGTAGAATTTTCTTGCTGAAGTAGGTCACCTTGATTGATGATCTTAAGGGTATTTCTCAGTTCCAACAAACGGTTTCCCAAATAGCACTCAGAATAGAGGGACTGTTCGCTCTCTTTCACATGTATTTGCCGGATGATATACTTATTGAGTGACGTAATATCTCAAACTTGAAACGACGTGACCATAAATGCATGTAGACAACCCACAACACATAAAATGAATAGATGAAGTTCGGGTAATGGGGACCCTCATTTATTTTTTACGACATAATTATCTTCCTAGAACAAGTTGTTAAGCATTTGTAAATCAGATTAATTCTTTGAACTTTTATACATTGTTTTAGAATACCAAATACAGCTCCACCTTAATAGCTGCTCAGTTATCCTTTTTTAGTCGCGAAGATACGAAAACTTACTGTTTTGAAAGTGGCCAGGTAAAGTGGATTCATGGGCGGGGGTAAATTGGACCTCTGGGTACACTTTATCCTTCCGGCTTCTGATACAACCATAACGTAAGACTCTATTTTGCATTTCACAAACACTTAAAAATTAACTGTTCCTACCAGATACAGTCATCATGAAAACATAATGTAAAGAGTAAACGAAATTCCAATACTTCTGAGTTTTCCTCTGCTAATATGAACAATATAGACTGTTATACCCATTAATGAATGTACGTATTCAATATCTGCATTAATGAGTCGAATATTCTTAAAATTATCGAATATTGTGTCAGTGATACAGAACTAAAATGCCTGGTAAAGTGGCCCTCCACTTTAGCTGCTGTGAGCGATGTCCACTTTAGCTGCCGTGAAGGCGGTCCACTTTAGCCACCGTCACAACCTTCTCTTTTAAGCAATACAACTAAAATAATATTAATTGATAGCTCACATAAATACGATATAACTTACATAAAGTTTTGTTCTTAATGTGCTCGTGACGGGCCGTCCCATATAAAAATAATTTACCAATTTTACTTAATGTGTAATCCTACAACCAACCCTACACGTATGTAGTATTAAAAAAAATTGAGAAAAAATGACTATTGTAAAACTTCGAAATCTCCTTAGCACACAAATAAATTTCTTCTGCCCACACAATACCATACTGTTCTCGTAAACGAATTTTTCTTAGGTATATTGAACACGTGGTACGCACCTACTGACAGTGTTGCCTACTCATAATAGTAAACAGAAAGGATAAAAATATCAGGGTCCTCATATACCGAACTTTTTCTATACATCGTGGGTGAGTATTCATTATTTGATTTGTTACGCTACGAATGATATATCAATCAGTTTAGACTACCGAACATATGAAAGGGAGCAAACGGTATTGCTTGGAATAATTCTGTTTTTTCTACCCTTGAGTTTTGCCTGAATCAAATTTGAATTCATGTATTTCACTATGTACGTCCACTTCAGTGGCCGGCATGATTCTTGCTCTGTGAAGTCATCACTAGCCTTCTTGAACGACACGATCTCTCAATTCCAACGCATACACTAGGCGACGATATCACCTTTCCAAATATTCTCTTCCATTGTGAAGGTACCATATTCAACCAGATATGTTAGTTCTGATGGCACCCACGTTGTCGTAGACCTTCCATTCATTTGACCATCATGTGCACGGTGACATCTACAAATAGGAAAAGAATATTTGAAGATAATTTTAAAATTATTAAAATCATTTCGGAACAAAATTGAAAATGTTTTAAAGACTGCATTTTAAAATAATTACAAAATCTCTAATGTGATTATTATATTCCAAAACATGTTTTCCATTATTTTAACATCTTTAAGATATAAGCATTTTGAAATTACTTTATGACCTAGGGAGATGTTTAAACAGTTTAAAAATAATTTTTAAATTAGTTAAATATTTGTAAAATTCTTCTGATTTTATTTTCCTTTAAAAAGAGAGAAATTTTGCAATTGAGTTAACGTTCAAGAAGAACGTAAATATATTTCTAAAGTAATCCTAATATATTTTTCACATATTTCTGGAAAGAATTTCCAATATCTTCTTGCTGCTAGGGCTCTTGTTTGAACTTTGAACAAGCTCCCCACTCTGTCCACTAATTCTCTGTGGAGAAGATAAGTACATTACTCTTGTGTTGTGAGGTGGAAATGCAATTCTTTGTGATCATTATGGTGAATATCACCATCACCATCATAAACTTTTATTTTGTGTTCATGATCAAAGGTCTGAATCACCTCAGTTACTCAGTCTTCATAAAGAAACAAGTCAGGACTGTTCACATAAGCTACCGCCAGGCTCCAGCAGCGAGCATATTATTTATATGATCAATGTTCAGTTGGAAAATTGATGCGAGACCTTTCCAACGACACCTCAACCATCTTTCTAGTAGTATCAAAGTTGAAATACCCCCTCTTCACGAGACCTATCCAACAACAAATTAAGCACTTTCCTAGCCGTAGTAGTTCCAAAGTTGAAAATCCCCTTCCTCGAAACTCGGGATCTGCCTCTGTGATCTGGATGAATGACTCTGAGAATTATGACCCGTTTGGAGGGTTACATTTGTACTCTTTTCAGCGTTTAATAACAGCTGAATTTCTCGGAGCACCAAGGACATCACTTTAGAGATGTCAACGACTCGCTCGACTCGAGTCGAGACTCGGTCAGATTCGAGTCGAGTCAAGTCGGTGCTCAGTACCCACTCGACTCGAGTCGGTGCTCAGTATCTACTCGACTCGAGTCGATTCGGCGCTCACTGTGTGTTCGAATCGAGTCTAGTCAACGCTCACTATGTGTTCGAGTCGAGTCTAGTCGGCGCTCACTATGTGCTCGAGCCGGTCTTTTGTTTCAATCCGTTGCGAATCTTGAAACTATCTGACATATTATTACCTATCCGTACTCTGCTTATGGGGTCGCTGAGACACATCTTCACTAGTTGGACCAATTTTTTCGGAATTCCAAATCGTATCAGGATACTGTATAACTTTTCCCTTTTGATAGAATCATATGCTTTCTTAAAATCAATGAATAGCTGATGAACCATCCCACTGTTTTCCCATTTCTTCTCCAAAATTTGTCTGAAGGCAAAAATCTGGTCCATCGTGGATCTATTTCTTCTAAATCCACATTGGGATCTCCAATTATTTCATCTACGTATACAATTAGGCGTGTTAACAGAATATTACTTAATACCTTGTAACAGGTTGGGAGTAACGAGATTCCGCGATAATCATTACAGTCCGATTTATCGCCTTTTTTGTAAATCGGAACTATTATTGAGGTTTTCCATTCCTTTGGGAGCTCCTCCTTTCTCCATATAGCACTTATCAATTTATGTAGTTCCTTGATTAGTGCCGTTCCTCCCGCTTTAATTAATTCGGCTGGAATATTGTCTATTCCTGGTGATTTGAAATTTTTCAATTTCTTAACCGACATTTCGATCTCGATCTCGCTAGGTTCGGGAATCCACGGTTTTGCGGTATGGATCTCAAATTCCTCTGTTTGTTCCCCGTTGTGTACACTAAGAAGTTTGTCGAAATAACTTTTCCACACATCGACTATCTTAGTCGGATCAGCCTGAAGATCTCCACATTCATTTCTAATCATTCCTAGCCTCGGCTGGTAACCTTTTCTTAACGAATTTACCCCTTTGTATACGTAGATCTCGTATGTTATTTGTGTTCCCGTTTTCCTCTATCTCCTAAATCTTCTGCGTTAGATATTCTCGCTTTTTGTTTCTGAACCCGAGTGTGGCGTTTCGTTTCGCGTTACTGTAGTGGTTGGTATTTGCTACGCTTTTATTACTTAGCCATTGTTGCCTTGCTTGTTTTCGTTCCTCATGAAACTTAAGGCATTCTTTATTAAACCAAGGTTTGTTTTTCTGTTGTTTCTGCTTACCTACGCGTTCCTTCGCTGCGCTCTTAATTGTTTCACGAATTGCCTCCCATATCTTACTTACATCAATTTCCTTATTAATATCATCATTATTATTACTCCAGTCGGCTAGGATTTCGAACCTATTTCAGAGATCAAGTTGGTAATCTGCTTTAATGCTCGGATTATTTAATCGTTTAACTTCGAATTTCAGTTGTTTTGATCCCTTGCTTTCTCTGTTCGCGATGTATAACTTTTCCCTTACCTTTGTGATCATTAATTGATGGTCGGTGTCACCTTCCGCTCCTCTTTAAGACCTAACATCCATTATGCTGGTGTGTCTACGTCTGTCTACTAATACGTGATCGATCTGGTTGAGAGTTTTGCCGTCCGGAGATACCCAGTAGTATTTGTGTTTTCTTTGTGTTCAAAGGACGTGCTTTTTACCTGTACCGTTTTTGAAATTGCGAAAGTTATCAGTCTTTCTCCATTGTAGTTAGTCTATTCGTGAAGGCTGTATTTGCCTATAGTAGGTCTATATTTTCCTTCCCTCTCTATCTACCCGATTCAATTCGTACTAAAAAGGAAAAAAATGTTTATCCATGCCTAAAAAGAAAAGCATGGGGGGCGCTCTCATATACAGTCACTTCATAAATTCTTTAAATAACTCGCCCTATTCTTTTCTTTTTAGTCATGCATAAAAAATATTATTTTACTTTTTAGTACGAATTGATTAAGAAAAGAATGTCTTTAAAAAGTATTTTCCGAGTTATTTCGATGTCAACGACTCGTTCGACTGCAGTCGGTGCTCAGTATCTACTCGACTCGAGTCGAGTCAGTGGTCACAACTGCTCGAGTCGAGTCTAGTCGGCGCTCACTATGTGCTCGAGTCGAGCAGAGTTGGCGCTCACTATGTGCTCGAGTCGAGC
>JAGDQP010030832.1:0-22325 GCA_022664845.1 Lepisma saccharinum | reverse complement strand
AGCGTTTGTTATCATTGGTTTCTTACCTCTGTTGTTTAGTGCACATTAAAAACAGGTCTAACTTCGTACTGGTTAACGATAGAGCAAAAATAGGGCATACCATTGGATTGGTGAGAACATTTGCTATTAAAATGAGGTGTCGAACGCTATGATTTCTAGTTACAAAATTTGTGTCTGATTCAAGATGGCAGTCGTCACGTTTCCCCTTATCATGGACTTTCCTCTCGACTTCATATACAGTATATCCACCATGTTGTTATTGACTTATTATCATTTACACACAGTTTAGAAGGCGTTGTATTGTAAGGGACTTGTGCACAACGGAAACATAAACAATTAATATGCCTGTAACATTTTACCACCTGCGCGTATCTTAAAACTAATGTCACCATTGTTTTTCTGATTAAATTCTAGTCCAAAATCATGTATCACATTACCCTATTTAAAAAACTTCACCTGAATTCAAGATGGCGGATTTCAAGATAGCCGCCGTCAATGTCCACCCTATCGTACGAGTTCCCCTTAGGTCTAGTATGTACCCACGTTGTTGTTATTTACTTTTTCTCATTAGCACGCAGTTTACAAGGGGTGGTAATGCACTTCTTATTGTGCACTTGCCGACAGTGGTGAGCGACATTTCAACATGCCATTTCGAGTATTTCCAGTTCAAAAGAGCAACTGATGTTTTGTGTATGGTCTTTCTGTGGGACTTCCTTCCTCTGCGTGAAATTTTACGGTAGGCTTTGATATGAGCTCATTGTTAGATAACTCGAAATTAGCAACCTCTATTGAAACCTGAAAGTAATTAATCCTAACGCTTATAGAAGCAGTTAACTACGAAACATGGAGAAAGCATGGTAAGAAGTCGTTCCCATTACAGTTGGATGGATAGCAGGTGGGGTAATTCGATTCCTAGTTGAAGGTTACCTACTCTTAGATGATTATGCTTGCTTTAGATGTAATTATAGGAATTCATACGTAAACATAAAATTCTCCCTCTGAATGAACGTTAAAAGTACGTAATTTTGAAGTTTAAAGCAGACGACATACCGAAATCCGGCGCGCGTGCTTTAATTGCAGTTTCTAAAGCGTAGACTTATAAAAGAAACTGCAGAGTTTGGAAAACTTGTGTGCGTCTGTTCCTGAATTATGAATGGTGTTTCATTGGTTAATGCTTTAAAATTTATCAATATAAAGTATTATATCTCACGAGGTAAATTTCTAAACCTTGAGTGGGGGATTACTTTAGTTTAACCTGTAATGATGTCCTGTTGCTGACCAGAAAAGAAATTTGCGCCCATGCTACGAACATTAACTGCGTCAGAGCGGGAAAAACGCTTTTTCTTACCAAAAGGAACTTCACCAGAATGCATTTTTACCAAATTCTTAGTAGCAATGCCGAAAAAATATAGAAGTACGTAGAACACACCAGTGTTTATCGTTTACTTAAAAAGGGCAAATATATCCAGCCGTTTAATTATTTTAAGTGAGAAGTCGGACTGCAGTATGTAGATTCCATTTTGTACAAGAGAGAGTGGATGGAATCTTATAAAATGTACAACGGTGAACACATCGTATCATAATCTCTATAGTGTGAGTTTTATGTTTCTATCCTGAGTCGTGACAACAATACAGATGAAAAACGACAATTAGGAAAATTCTACTTATTGAATCGAATTTAACCTCATTTGAATACAAGTACTGCATGGACAAGAATAACGTATGAGACATGTTATACGCAGGCAATAACGCGTCAAAACTTTAAATACGAGAATCTTACCCAATACCAAGAGTTTATACTTGTCCACAGAAATGCAGAACTTGTTTTCAAACAAGGTCATACTCGATTAAAAAAGTGGAATTGTCCCAATCTTAGTTTTTGATTTGTAATTTTGGAATGGTTTAAGAGCGAAACATAAAAAACACAATGAACATAGATTATTGTACTATGTATTGACAATTTTACGTTTCATAAGATTCCACCTACCTTCTGTTTTACACAATGGACTTGAATTGTAGCGTTGGAAGAGAGAAGGCGTGGTAAGTAATTGTTCCGAAGAAAACTCAGATCAAAGTGATAAAAAGGCATAGTTTTTTGTGAGTATATCAATTTATAATCCTATGTAAATAATAACTACTGAATAGAGGACAAATAAATTCCCAAAGGGGTGCAAGAGATATTTGGCTTCAAACTTTTCCCCACATAAAAGCATCTAAACTGGCAGCCATCGAGGTCTTGCTGTGGTTGTGTCTGCCGTAGTGCATGCACGTGACATCCTACCATGCGGAGGTAAAAGCTGCAATATGGTAGAGACAAAACAACGCAAGATCGTAGCGAACAGAGGACACTTCACGAATCCCTGTGTTGGCGTGTGCAATTAGGTATTGCTATATGTGTACTAAAATGCATGTAATAGCTAGGTTGCACCCTAAAAGTGCACGAATAATACCTTATATACAAAACCTAACCTCACTAGCGGCTTTAATGTGGGCCAAAATGTACATGTATTAAATTTCATGGTAATCGGTCAGTAAGCAAAGACAGAAGAGAGTACGTCACTCTCCTATCAGGAGAACAGCATAACCCCTTCTACAGGAAGAAGTAAGGGGTGTACCACCGAGTGGTGAGGAGGAACTTACCTAAAACTGTTTACTACGAACGTACAGTATGGTACTATGTGCAACAAGAACAACTTCAAGCGAGCTATTGACATTATCGGTGAGTGATATTAAGCTGGTGTTTACCAAAAGAACTTCTGTCCGAAGATGGGCAGCAAGTGCCGAGAAGACCAAACAGATTTCCCCTAGGTACAAAAAAATTACTTTCCGGCCAATGAAAACACTGGTGGTTAGGTTAAGGAAGACAAAAGAAAAGCGGGATGCAAAGTGCAACTTGCAGGAACAATCGCACAAATAACAGATAACCAAAACACTGAGACGTAAGCTCCAACAACATACGCGAATAAAACACCAGATACGACCATAAACTGAAAGAATGATCCTAAAGTTCCTCTGACGTGTTTATCTGCTATTTCGCCAACATACACAGGTGCGGCAACACTAATAGCACCGCTACTCACCCCTGTTAAAAACCTTCCTACATAATACATCACTACTGTGGACGAGAAAATTATTACGCACCAACCAACCAGTAGGGGAAGGACTACTACCAGTAACGTCAATTTTCGTCCAAATCTATTCATGAATAATCCCGCTGGAATAGTCATAGAAACAGCACCAAGAGTCACCAAGGAAGATATCCATGATGCTTGATCTTTGCTTACAGGGTGCTTCGCATCGGACTCCAACAACGGATTGGCAGGTGAGCTCCATCCTAATACTGTTCCAGCCGCAAACGCTCCTAGAGTTACTGTAAAAGAAAACTGCACAGGATTAATTATCATATTACACATGCAATGAAATGCCAAATAGTTTACAACAATGAAAATTCAAGTACGTGAGAGCAGAAAGCGATACCGTACCGAGTTCACTAGAATGCTAGACTGTAGAATTTGGTGACTGTTCGTAAGTGTCCTCACGCCCGCTCAGTTTATCAATATGATCGTCCACTTTACTCTCTTCATGATTGCTCGTCCAAACTTATAAAATATATTTTTCAATTTAATGAAGGTCAGAATCAAAGACGTAATACACATGTATAATCGGGTGGAAAAATAAGGATCATATTTGTATGATTGTTTCCTAATTGCGGAAAAAGTTTACTTTGATCTTCCTGATTAATCCTGCACAAGATTATTGCTGAAAAATAAATTTCTGAAGTATCGCAACAGCTCTGAAGTTTCCACTATTATTATTATTATCACGTTATTACACTAGAAATTTGTTTGTGTTACTTTACAACTACGCTTTGGGCTCAAATTTAAAATAAATAAACATTAACAATTAGCTCTGCAATTGCCACCTGTAGCCAAAAGGCCATAAATAGTAAAGAAAAAAAAATCTACAGTCAGATATTTTGCCAGTTGACTTGTTCAGGTAGCACATTTACGCGAATAGTAACATACAGTTCGTAGTTCTCGCTCCGGAGAACATTCTGTTGATGTTATGATCTTTAAAAATCTGTATCGTTATCGTGAAGTTGTTCCTTCCTTCGTTAGACTGTTTGTGCGTGTGAACGAAAATGATAATTACCGAAAATGCAAGAACTAGACGAGGCGATAGATATTTTCTGTACTTAGCTTTTGAGAGGACTTACGAAAATGTTATGAAATGTTAAGTTCACATTCGACAGGAATTAAAGATCTCTAAGTGAAAAGGAACCAACTGTAAGTGAAATTTGTACCATATTAGTTCCAAAAGTTGAAAAAAATAGGCAAGGGCTTTTTCTATTTCCACTGTATCCCAAATTTGGGTTACACAAACTGTGAAGTCATAGCATGAAAAATACAGGAAGATTTCAAAATTTACAAGCTGAAAAGACGCCAAAAGTATGAATAAAATTTGAATATCTTCCGAATGGATTCAAAGCAACTTTTTGATATAGCAGCATGCAAATGTAAGGAATTTGCGATGTGTAAATGTGACAAAAGAAAGAAAATCCCTTCCGTTGAACAGAAGCTTTAGCACGATCAAAGAAAACTTACAACAATGGTGTTGACAGAATAACTACAAAAGAACTCGCTGAAAGGGAGAGAAGGAAGCCGAGGAGTACAGAAAAGTGTGTTAAATGTTAACGTATAGACAATAAGCGACGTTAGCTGCGTGGTAAATTGTCATTTACTGTCTGTGATGGTAAAAAGAATAGGAGTTTCGGATCAAGCAGCGGTAACTATTGTCCGTGTCGTACTTCAAGATACAGGATTCATTATAGAAGCACACAAAAGCAAAGTAATTGTTCCGACGAAAGTTAGGAGAGAACCGAAGCAAAGTCGAGAAAGATTTTCTGTAAAATTTCATCCAGAAACAGAAGAGTTCGGGAATTTTGATACAAAAAGTTTGTACTTTCGCGTAAGAAAGGACGTTTTCTAAAGAACATTTTTCTCTTGAAGAAGGGCTAATTTAAATTTGTAGGTCATATTACTCCTAAATCAAGCACTTCGTGTGATATATCGAACTTTACTGTGTCTTTCCTACAGCATAAGCAAATATATATTTCAAATATCACAGCAGTGCAGGATGTGATGAGACAAATGTAAATATTGATAATACTGGAGGTTATTCCCTACTTGAAAAATAAATACCTCTTCCATACAAAACAACTCCATTTTCGTCACCAATAAGACTACAGCACAAAGAAGCAATCAAGGGGAAATAGGGAAAAAACTTCATGGTTGTGAAAACCTTCCGGTCATTAACTTTCAACCACTCCAAGGGCACTTATCTGAGCGCTGATCAGAAATATCTTTTAGAAATTTCCAGCGACACGTGGTCTCCTTGGAGATGAAGTAAAACTGAACCCATAGGTAAACTTTCCCATTCACAGTGGCTGAAATGTATTCTTCGTCTGTTCGTTGCTAGTGAAAATCTCTTGAGAAAATGTAATGTGTAATATATGATGAAAGTTTACGCCTAAGTCTGGTTTAATAGTAAGCCCTAACCAGGGACGTAGCCAGAACTGCCACTCTCTGCATCAAAGTTATTCCCATTCAGAAATTTGTCGATCACTCAGCTGAACTTCCTCCTTTCAAACCAAAAGCTCTTTTCTCTTAAAATTAATAACAAGTCCAGTTTAAAAGGGGAACAAGAATTTTTAACTATATTCGTCCACACTTAAACTTTTTGGTCTGAAGATAAATTTTAGCTTCTGGACCAACTGACCATATCATTTGAAGAAGCGAAACATTCCAATTTTTGGTGTATTCCAGTTTGATACACAATGTCTACACAGTCAAAAGATGCATGCACATTCTAGTACTGTAGAAACATGAATCATTACGACTGCACCAGACCTTAAAACAAATTATTGTGCCAGCATGATAATTTATTTTTCTTTTTTGTGTTCTCCATATCTGTTAGAATGGAATATTTCCCTTCTTTGAATCATTAGTTTGCAATCTATTCCGAAACCACACATCCCCTGGAAACAATTTAAAAAATCATACCGAAGAAATTATGCCGGATTGCAAGAGAACGGTATTTGTGAAACGAAATTTACAGAACGCCACAATGTCATTCTTCTTGGAGTTGTTCGAACCAATTGTTGCTAGCTTAACGGGGATATATCTGTCCGAGAAACTATATCAGATAACTTATCAGTCAAATAATTAGTCTATAAGCTGTGCTTTGAGGTATTTTTCCTGGGATGTTGCAAATAACTAAAAATGTAATCTTTGAATTTCGTTATTGGTACTGATCAAGCTAGAATAAGAAGCACAAAATTACTAAACCACATTTTGAGTATTCTTCTTAGTTCCTTTTCAGATACATGTAAATCGGCCTGAACCAAAGTTGCCTAAAGGTCTTAAAAATTAAATTCAAGTTCAAGATGCGTGTACATATTCAAATATGCCCCCGAAAAAATACTCTGGATACATGGCCCAAACCATCTTACATTCATGGTTCTCGGAGTCTGTGGAAATTGATCGAACTGTCGCGATACTTTCCATTGCATTTATTGAATGTTATCTATAATTTGAAACAGAGAAATGGCTATTTTACTTCTGAAAATCTTCTGGGATTACTTTACAGATAAATGCAAATACATTCGAGAAATCAAGGCAAGAACAACGTACACTGATGGCATTAGAATCTTTGAAATTCCTCAACACGATTTCCTACAGAAATTGTCAACTCACTGAGCTACCATTGACAAAACACGTACAAGATGGTGAACTGATACAAATGACTAGAGAAAGCATCACTGAAGACGATCAGCCACTGCAGGTAGAGTCTCTATTGTTTCTCTGTGATACCAAAGCGGTAGAAAGAATAGTAAAACTTGTAACAGAAGCTTCATCCGCTGTTTGTGGAGCAACTGCAAAGGATGCATTCATAATGGTTAAGAACGAATAGCAAGAACTGGTATCTTCTTTTGAAAAGAAGAAGAAGAAATATAATTGAAAAGTAAGAAAGCGTAGTGTAATGAATGACGTTCCGTTTCGTTCCCACTGCAAATGAGAGAATAAAATGATTTTGAAGAAATTATAGTTTGTAATTAGTCCATTCCAAAGTCCTTAATACATGTAACTATTGTAAAATTTAAATAAAACTGGTAATAAATTAAAAGGTCATCATTAAAACCTATATCACTAAAATAAATCACAAACCAGTTAGAAAAAACAAACAAAAAAAAAAACAATAATTTTTGAGTGGTTTGAGGCGTTTCATAATTCTTTTAAATCAAGTTCACAATTTAGAATTTAAATTACTTTACAAAAGGCAACTTTTGCCCATTATTTGAAGAGAAAAACAAATTATATTCAGCCTTATAGCTTCAAAAAATTGATGAAAATAACAATATTTGAGTGGCTTGCGGCGCCTCAAAACGTTTCTTGATCAAGTTCAGATTTTGACAGTTTAAATACGATTACAAAAGGCAACTTTTCCCCACCATTAGGTATCAAGAATTTGAATAAAATGTTACCCCCAGCATTTCGTGACATCTACTCGAGAATTATACAACACTGGCCCATATGTCTTTATTTTAGTTCGTTCTTTCTTGGGTACGGGCCAAAAATGGTTTTCCAAAAACCAACAGCAGACGGCAAACACTCATGTTACACTAAAACTCTGAAAATGACAGTAAAGTATTCCTGAGCACCACACGAACTGACACCGTCAACAAGGCAGGCCGTCATGAAATGTGCAGGTCTCTTAGCCTAGAAATAAATGGGAAAGATTTCTGTATTGGACTACCACGTCTGATAAAAATGAATACGGTACAGCAATCGTAAACGATCAGCACAACTGGTGGGTAGGAATCAACATACAAAACCACCCCTCCACCCACCAATGTTGCTTATGTTGTGGTCTACTGTTGGGAGTGATGTTGATCATATCTTTCCCCGTCGTGGCGACATAATCACTGGGGATCTGAACTGAATGAAATGTACCGTCGACTTCTCCTTAGTCACACAGCGTGGTCAACGGACATGGTGCCCGACAATGTATGCCCACATGTTGCAGACTCTCAATGATTTGCAGCATGAAACAATTCCTCATCCACTGTATTTACCAGATTTACTTCCCACTGATTACTTCTTGGCCAAAAGAATCGCTAATGACAGAGCCCGGTATGCGGATGACTCTGATGTGCCTCGTGAAACCTACTAAGGAAACCCTGAATACCTGTTATTATAGCCAACAGTGCGGGTTCGAAACCGCAAGGTCTCTCCTTTGCGGATCCGGATGTGTAAAGCAAGCGTTCATGTTCAAAGTGTTTCCTGCTCCCAAAAACCACTCTTCAACTTAAAGTTATCAAGTGAATAGAGCCCCACATCATTAGTGACAGTAATAGAACATATATGAACAAAAAATTCTTACCCCATTTGGTAGGGCGTGACAGACAATATCTTCTTGTTCTCTCGTTCTCCAGATGCTGTCACAATTTATTTCTGGGTGATTACTTATCAGCTACATTAATGGGCTGTACTAGTAACTACAATCTAAGACAATCATACGTCTAACAAGTAACACTATCGAGAAGTGCGCGCCGAAAGAAGAAAATTTTTAGGCCCATTCGAAAGAGATTCTAAGGCCACACAACATACGTAAATATTAGCAGCTGACGTACAGAAGCAACTGAAAACCTGAAGATTTTCTGGAAAATCAAACTTCGAATTTCGTTATCGCTTCGAACACACACAGATCGAATTCAACAGCTAAACTTCTCCCATAAGTTCCTGTCACCACGACAAGAAAAAGATCTTTGTTATTTCAAGAATTTCGTTCGTTTTTTACATAGAAGTGTTCAAATGTGCCGCTCAAATTTTGTTGTTGGTTCGAACACAGAAGTAAAATTCGACAACCAAACTTCGCAGATAAATTCCTGACATCTACGTAAGAATAAAAGATAACTTCGCCATATTTCGAATTCTGCTTCGTTTCCGAGATATGGGGTTAAATTGGAACCCAAAATCATTTAAAAATGGTAAATAGAAGGAATATTTCCCAATAAAGAAAACAATGCATTAAATTAAAATGTAGTTTTTGGGAGTCTACTTGTATCAATTGGGTTGATATTAGAAGTTGGAATGTGATGTCATCGGGTTGTCAGTGTTGCCAGCCTGGTATAAAGTTGTATTTTTTTTCAAATAGCATTACGTTTGTTTATTGGTTATTTGGTAATCTCTAGTGATAATAAACATAATATGTTGAAGCATAGAACGAAGTGTTGCAAACTGTGAATATCATACCTGATTAAATACTGAAAATTGACATTTTGACCATTTCATCTCTTATATTATTCACAGGTTGTTTATTGTTTCTGTTTCGCATACGATGTTTATCATCACTATCAAATGTTCAATAAATAGTGCTGTTTGAGAAAATAAAACATTATAGCAGGACGCTTGTCGTTGTTGGACCTTACAAAATTTAAATTGATATATAGATCATGTGCGACATTTCGCTTCTTTTCCGCAATCCAGCATTTCAAATTTCGGGCCCGAAATAGTAATTTACAATGCCAAATAAAATGAATATTTATTTTTTCAAACAGCACTATTTACTAGCCGGTAGTGATCATAAACATCGTAGGTGAAGCACGGAAACAATGTTGCAATATGTGAATAATATAGGAAGTCAATTTTTAGTATTTAATACTAAATATGTCAATTTTTAGTATTTAACCTTGCAACACTGCGTTATGTACATCAGTAGAGAATACCATACAGCGAATAAACGGACATAGTGCTATTTTACACTTAGTTGGCACCACTGACAACCCGATGACGATACATTTTAACTTCTATTAACTACCCAATTGTTACAAATAAACTCTCCAAAAACATTTTACTTTGTTATTTATTTATTGGGAAATATTCCTTCAATTTACCGTTGTAAAATGATTTTGGCTTCCAAATTAAAATCCCTGTATCGAGAACGAAGTGCAATTCCAAAAGTGAGAGTTATATTTTATTCTTGTTTTAGTGTCAGGACTTTATCTGCAAATTTGGTTGTCGAATTTTGCTTCTGTGTTCAAAGCAACAACAAAATTTTGAGTGGCAAATTTGAACCCCTGTATATCAAAATAAAAACGGAATTTGAGAAATTACAAAGTTACTATTTTCTTGTCGTGGTGTCAGGAACTTATGTGTGAAGTTTAGCTGTTAAATTCGGTCTTCGTGTTTAAAGCGTTAACAAAATTCAAATGTTGATTTTTCAACTCAGTTACTTCTGCAATTCAGCAACTAACTTTTATGTATGTCGTATGGTGTTAAGATCTCTTTGGAAGGCGCCTAAAATTTTCTCCTTTCGATGAGCACTTCTCGATAGTGTCCCTTACGAGACATGATACACCTTCCAAGCACTTACTCGGAGGAAAAGGATGAAGAAGATACCATTTTGGTTCGTCCGGTAGAAATGTGACAAATCTTAGAAATCTTGACCAGCGTGAGTAAGACTCGAACCGCCCCCTCCTCTGTGGATGATATAAACTAATCGACCTTCACTGCTAAACCACAAAGACTGGGCACATGAATGAAATTGTGTACCTAACTAATGTGGCCAACAGTGAAGACATGAAATATTAGGGGTGTAAGAGATGCTCTGAGCGCATTCAAATGCCAACCTCACTTTCTCGTAGTGCATCCTCGAGACTGCAGTGCTTGCAGGATAACGAGGCTCTGGCGACACCACGATAAACATGCTACGACTGTTATTTTTATTTTTTATTTATCTTTTACTGAAGACCCTTTACATCTTCAGCTTATATATATTACATACTTAACAGCTAGAGATCGACGTGACAAAGATAAGGGGCTTCCCCCGTATCGGGACGGGCGTGAGCCATAGTGCTGTTACCGCCCATACACTTAATTTTATCTTTATCTTTACATGAAATATTAATAGTTGCAGCAATTACAATTGTAGCTACTGAATCCGAGAGAGCATTTGACACGTGCTGGAGAGTAACTTCTTAATACTGTCAGTCATAAAGGGAGCTCGGATTGCGATTATATGACTCTGAACTTCAACATATTCCAAATCGCAATACCCTATCTAGGCCTGATTCAAAATTGCGTAAAGAACATAAATAAATTTAAATTCAAATTCAAATAAATCACTTTGCATATAACTTAGTGAATTTCCCTTTCATTCAACAACAAAGTAGTCTTTCTTAAGCTACAATAGTGTAAATTTGGTTAAGCGTGTAAGCGAGAGGTTCACTCTTACATATTACCTAGCTTCGTAGTCTAGTTGCAAACCACGAACCAGTACCGGGGAAGTTCACAGGATCAAGCCCTGCTGCTGGCCATCGTGACTGAGATTTTCCAGTGTGTTTCTCAGTTTCGCCAAATGAATGCCGAATAAGGCCCTAGCTGCTATTTTTCTAATCCCTTTCCTAGAAAGAGTGCTGACCATTAGACGTCATCATTTGGATCTGTGGGGCCTTAGACAGACTCTCATCCAGTCAACTATAATTACAAAACGCAATGAATAAAAACTTGTAGAACATTCACCCAAAATGATACCTTCTTGTACCCTAATAACGTTGAGATGGTACGCCACTTGCACGTATTAAGCATGATAAAAGTTACTTATACTAGCTACGAAAGACACTTTCCCTAAACTCTGATCTCTTACCTGAAAGAGCAGCTACGTACTGAGGTAGTTTCCTACTTTGTAGCTCTCGCAAAACTGGGGCAGTGTCATCATTGATTTCTGGATTGTACACATTATCAGAACTCTCCTGTAATAAAAATAAGTTACATCTTAGTAAACATCAGACATATACAATAAATATACACCGTATTGGTCTAGAAATTACGTATATAAAAGGTGACACCTAAGAGTGGTTAGGTGTATAAAACGACAAATTAGTAATGGGATTTAGCCGTTCACAAAAATGTCAGTTTGCCATTCCTTACGACCCTTTCCTCTAACTTTGCCATTCCTTACGACCCTTTCCTCTAACTCTGCCCTCCATTCTCAAGAACTTTCCTGAAATGCCGAAACCTAACTACTTATTTATATTTATTAACTCATTTTTATTTATTTCTATTATTTCGTTATTTATTGTTTGCTTGAGGTTTCGATTCTCTAGGATTGTACTGTATATGAAAGCGCAGTCTGCAAATTTCAATCATTATTTTACCAACTAAATAACTCTATGGCTTACGGAACTCACAAGTTCATCGTTGAATTCCATCCTACACATTAAAATTAAAACACTGGAAAAAAAGGTCTATTCGAAAAAAGGCTAATCACAATATTTCACTTAATCCAATTAACCTTTTCGTATCTTAAAAGTAAAATTTAAAAATATTCCATAGCAGAAGATAAGACTATAAATTAAAACTACTGAACCATAGTTGGAAGTTAGTGGGCGGTTAAATAAAGCCTTAGGCTGTGGCATAAGTTCAGTAGATTGTATACATAACACGCTGTGACCCAATGGCTGCCTTTGTATGTAAACAAACATGGGAGTGAACTGTATATTTCATTTTCTATCGGACTGATCAACTGCAGCATTGCTTACTATAAGAAATACTTATTTACTTACTTGCTCTATGGCTTAAGGAACTCGTAAGTTCATCGCCGTAATAACAAACGTTCGTCATATGATTATATCCTGGAGAAGCCAGTTTTCATCACAAACACCTACTTTTCGAAGATCCCTTCTAATAATGTCATCCGATGTCTCGGTCTTCTAACAGTCTCTTTCCCTTCAGCTTTCCAACCAAGGTGGAATATAATTTTCGTTTCTTCCCTAAACAAGCTACATGGCCTGCCCATCTTAGTCGTCGTGATTTCATTATTCTTACAGCATCGAGTTGAGTCGTACAGTTCATGGAGTTCTTCATCATGCAGTCTCCTCCATTCTCCAGTCATCTCATTCCATTTCGGTCCGTATATCTTTCTCAAGATCTTATTTTCAAACGCTTGTAATTTATGTTCATCTGCTCTGCTTTCGCAACCGTAAAGTATTACCGGGAGATTAAACGTTCTGTATATTTCCAGTATCGATTTTCTTGATATTAATCGCAAGGTTAAGAGTTTCTAAACTGAATAGAAACATGAGTTGTCCGATACGAAGCGATTTTTTTTGTTTTCCGTGACTTCGTTATTGGGTGTCACGCATTTAAATTTATTTGACTTCGTTATTGGGTGTCACGCATTTAAATTTATTTACTTTATCCATGTTCTCATTCTTAATTGTTATGTATCTATTTCTTTCATTCTCAGTGTATCGGCTTGTTATCATGTATTTTGCTTGCTCTATGTTTACCTGTCGACCTATCTCATCGCAACCTTCTGCTATGACCTCGGCGTCACTTTTTAGTGCATCTATATCCTCTCCTATTAAATCTACATCATCCGCGTACATAAACAATTGATTCAAGCCATTCAATGTTAGTCCCATTTTGTCCTCTTTTATTTTTAGAATCACATATTTTAATGCAAAGTTAAACAGTAGTGGTGATAAGGCTTCCCTGTTACAATCTGTTGCGAATCTCGAAACTATCTGACATTATAACCTAACATCCGTACTCTGTTTATGGGGTAGCTGAGACACATCTTCACTAGTTCAACACTTCTTTTTTTTTTTCGGAATTATTACAAGAAATAGCAGGAGGAACAGGATTATCTAAAGAATACATTGAGAAACTATCAAAAAGCGAAATGTCTGATTTTATTAGTTAATTGAATTGGAAACGAAGTAACAGCATTAAATATAAGAGAAATAACAAAATACAGTTATTACTGCACATATAATTCACTTTTATCTACATTGAAATCAGATGAATTATGGATTATTCCGATCACCATAAAATAGAATATGTAGTTGACACAATACAATGATTATTTACATCGGGATGTCACATCATCATCCACAGGAGTCTACTTGAACTCCAGCGACAGGCTTAGATCTTCCCTAATCGTCTACTAACTCCCTTGTATACAGCTGAGATAAACTGATTGGATCACGTGAAGTAATTTGTAGTTTGTTTTAACGTTCGCAGTTTTTCAATAAGAAGCTGGTGAAATGTAATGTTTATAAAATGGTTTCACGTATTTATATAATAAGAAAGCGAAACAAGACAATACACAGAAGACTCTAAAATATAAAATAAGTTTTCAACACAACTTAACGTTGTATTTCACCTCTGCCACCTCGGTATGCTCTTTACATTTATTAACATATCAGTTGCATTTATTTGCCATTCAGAAGTAGAATTATTAATTCTTGTTTACTCCTAATTCTTCGAAACGTTTATTTTCACATATTGTGTTTTCTAAAAATTGTTTTACGCACGGACAATATGTTTTCCCGGGACATACTGTGTTTTATATTGTTGATTATTAATTATGCATTATCAGAAACACTGAGAATGAAGAAAAAAGATACTTAACAATTATAAGAATGATAACATAGAGAAACTAAACAATTTTAATTATTAGGAGAATATGAAACAAGCAAACGCGGAGTCACGGAAGAAATAAACAGTCGCTTAGTATCGAGCAACGCATGTTTCTATTCAGTCCAGAAATTCCTAACCTCGCGAATAATATCAAGTTATTGGAAATACACAGAACTGTTATTCTCCCGGCAATACTTTACGGTTGCGAAAGCAGGAGTACGACCCTAGCAGATGAACATAAATTACAACTGTTTGAAAATAAGGTTTTAAGAAAGATATACGGACAGAAACGGGACGAGATGACTGCATAATGAAGAACTATACGGACATCTTAGTTGGAAAGCCGGGGAAGAGACCGATATAAAGACAGAGACGTCATTGGAAGGATGGTATTAGACGGGGTTTTCGAGGAGTAAGTATTTATACTGAAAACTGGTTTGACCTTACCCAGGATACATATGACGAACGTTTGTTAATGCGTCAATGAACTTCCGAGTTTCGTAAGCCATAGAGTATGTTCTTACAATTCTAGAAACAAAATATTTGCAGAACTCAAACTGTCAAAATTAATCACTAAGAGAAACTACGTGAAAACAGAACTTTTGCTATGCCTTCGTCCTGTACGGAAACGGTTCTTAATGGAGCTTTCTACTTTCTCATGTAAAAAATCGTTTATGTAGAACAATTTCTTGAGCCTCAAGCTCAATAATCAAATAAGAGAACGTAAGTTACTCTAATAAAACTTTTATATAAAAGCAAATCAGAAAAAGTGACAGAAACAAGATTTGAAAGTTTGTTTATTGTCATTATTTTGTTAACGTAATTACGGTATCCACTGACGATAAAAAATACAAACTTACAATAAATATGTTTCATAGCTTAGAGCTTGTTTGGTACCTCAATAATCAATACAATTGGTTCGGATTCAATTATACAAAAATTATTTGTACACGCACTTTTTGCACCAGTTGATGTACGGATATCATTCTGAAATCATTAAAATTGTTCGAAATTAATTAAATGCAACCCTTCTCGTGTAAGCACATGGAAATACACACGATGAGTCAACGATCCTAGAATAACACTTATTGTCAAAATCCTTTTCCTTCGAAATCTGATTGGAAGAAACCGTACGAAAGACGCACATTGCTGTAGCCTTCCACAGAATACAAGCACGAAGCATATTTTTATTAACCTTCGCACGGCACGTAGAAAACAAAGAGTCAACAATGTATAGCCAAGTTAGCTTAATTACATGCATTTAAAAGAACACTAGTTCTTCAAGAAGCCGAAGAAGGAAAAGTCCGAATCGTGTTTATACAGGACAAAAAATTTCAAGACCAAATTATTTTTGGCGTAAATAATAACATACGTAAAAGAATCTGAACATCCATCATGTAAACATCACGTCTCCCCATCTACATTATTTTTTACTATTAAAAAGGCCTTATCTAGATACGTTGATGAAAGAAAAGTCGTCAGATTGACTAAAAGACCGCATTAAAAGGTTTACATTGGAATTATTACTGGTAGGAATCGCAGAAAGGTAAAGGAAGAAGCTTGACAAGATTAAACGAAATATTGTGAGTGCAAATTTTCTACCAGGTAGGCCATCTATATGGAGAAAAGATCGAAATAAATGTATTTTAAGAAAACACAATGAATAAGAAAGAAAGAGAGAAATGTGCAAACGCATAGCGTAATATTTCGTTTGCAGGCAAGTCAACTCTAAGTATGTAATTTCGTGAAAATTGCGTCCGTTATTTTTTTGGCGGAAGGGGGGGGGGGAAGGCACATCAGCTTTGAACTTTCAAATTCAACTGCATACATCGTCAAAGCCCAATACGAAAAAGAAAAAAGAGGGAAAGAATATAGAATAAACTGTAAGTAAGAATGTCTAAAGCAAGACAATGAGATTTGTCATTCTATGAAAGAAATGTTGCCCAAAATGGAAGAGCTACACCCTGAGACGTCCTAGTATTTAACAACTGTACATTGAGATACAAAAGATACACAAAAGTGACTTAAGTTTCATAGTTAAGATATACTGTACTTTCTTGACGTAAATCGTATGGCTGAACTTTACGATCAGATGAGTGACATCCACGTTTTCTACAAGTTTTCTGTGTTGCACACGATGTAAGAATCTCTATTTTTCAATATGTAATTCTTAACGTTACTTTAATCGATACCCGCAATAGTTTTACTTTACTATATGGCTAACTTTTTCTGACATAATTAAATATTTACAGTAAAATACATATATGGCCATATATGATCCAGTACAGGGTCGAGCAGAAATGATCCACGGTAATGGAGACCGGTGCTGAATTGAAAGGAAGAGCTTCTCGTAACAGTAGCCCTTATCATCAGACTTAACGAAAATCTGACATGCACGTAAACAGGTGAATATTGGATTAAACATTGTTCTAAGTTATGAAGCAGGCGTTGAAAATCTCACAGCTAAAGTGTTCCAAATGAACAGTATTTAGCCATTATTTTAGACTATCGCAGCAAAATCTGGGAAGCCTTATATCACGGCTATGTCTGCAGATAACTTTCAACTTAGGAACTACTACGGCTACGAAAGTGGTTGAGATTTCGTTGGAAAGGTCTCGGCGAGACAAGTTTAAATTGTACAAATCATATCTGCCCGTCCGCCTGTCGACAACTTTCAACTCAGGAACTACTAGGGCTACGAAGGTGGTTGATATGTCGTTGGAAAGGTCTCGGCGACACGAGTTCAAAGCTGTATAGGCTAATCAAATCGATTTAGCGGATCCACAAATAGGGGGAAGGAGTACATTTCCCCATAGTAACTAACTGGGACAATCGACAACTTTCGACTCAAGAATTACTAGGGTAAGGGAAGTGACTGAGGTGTTGCTCGAAAGGTCTTGGGAAAACATTTTAAAATGAGTCAAAGATAATCCAAATTGGACGCTCGCTGCTGTAGCCTTGGAGTAGCACATGTGCACTTTTCCCCGATTGAGCTTCTCATTTGTCAGGGTGTATATTGTTATTTGCCAGTAGTCATCACTGACCAGAGTGCTTATACTAATCGGGGAAATGCTTAACCATCTTAATTTCAAAGAATGGTTGAAACAGTGCAGGTAAAATCGCACGCCAGAGGATTGAGAAAAGCACGATTTCAATTCCAGAGTAATCTCAAGTGGCCATTTTACAGTTAAAAAAGTTATTAAACTACCTCTGACTTACAGAAAATTCGACCGAACCATTCGATTGCTCTCCTCCACTAGATGCGTTTAGACCTGGGTGAGAAGATTGGGAGTAGAGGGAGCTACGCACGAAGACCGGCTGGAATTAAGGTAATTTCTGACAAAGGATTGTTTACAGTGAAGTAACTGGGATATCCACGGTCAGAGAGAACTGAGGAGAGGATACAGAAACAATTTTGAAGTAGGCCGTCAGAGGAGCAGATGCGGATGTAGCAGATAGCAAGAGTGTTTGGTATGGTGTGGATGGGAGCTACTGAAATGGAGATATATATGAAGTAAAACAATTGAAGAGGAAGAGATAAGGAAGTCAGTGATGAAAGAAGAGGTGAAAATGTGAGTCGGAAGAAGTAATGTCATTTTGCACACCGAAGCGCTTTTCGGTTTACAAATCTGAGGCAATCTTCTCTTTTGTTTAAATATATATGTGCATACGAAACAAAGGGTAAAACGAGTTTTATAGCTACAATATTTTAAGGTGGGTGATGCTGTTACATGTTTGAAAATATCGTATTGAAACAGTTCAATATACGAAATTTCTAAACATACACTTACTAGCATCACACATATTGTATACAACACTCTTGACAGTCAATTCTGCACATTCATATGTAAATACAGTTATCTCCATGGCCAGAACCAAAGATACCTAAAGGCAATAAATAAGAATTCAAGATACGTACCGGTAAATATTAAAAGAAAATGTCGTCTTACCAGTTGGTTTTTAGACTAAAAAGCGCTTCGTGATTAATGTAGTTTACTGAAACGAGGACTACAAAAAGAAGTAAATACCGGTACCAAATCTCTAGAATATTGAACCAAACAACTTTAAATATATTAATCTCTATACCTACGTTACTCATTAAGAGCCAGTGTACTTGGCTAGGGCAGCCTGTAAAGTTAGCGTCTAATTTAACGCAATTTTCACACATTTTTAGGAATATCCTGATTTCATCACGTACTTTCGAAAAAATATGACTCAGTAGTCCATTTAGGGCATCGAAAATTAAAAGGTAAATAAGTAAAGGATTAATGAAGTACTTGTTCTTAGAAACAGAGGTTGTTTCAATAACCCACGCAACAATTTCCTTGTGGAAATCGATTTTAATAATCCTTATTTCTAAAGAGAAAATACGTCTTCACTTCAGTACCTCCACAATGCTACGAAATATGTTGAAGGGGTATTGAGATATATATTTTTTCGAAGGAGCCACATGAAACCGTGACATTCCTAGAAATGTGTGAAAATCCATGCTACATGGGACGCTTATTCTGCAGGTTGCCGTAGCCAAGTACCCCTGACTCTTAAGGCTATAACAATAGTCATGTTCTTTGTACAAGAACGGCATTTATGTTGGAAAGAAAGGTGCCTGCCTGCAGGTCGTTATTAAGGAAGCGCCCCTGGCTCTTTTACTTTACTTAGCTTACGCGTACGGACCAGAAGGGCAGCTATAGCTTAAGCCAGCCATATGCTTTCGGGATGACGTACCTTTGTGAGCACACTTTCGGGAAAGGCACTAGGCGGGTCATACCATACCGATATTGCACTGGCGAAAGACAGAATACGCCTGGGATACCTTAAGTGCCCGACATCACGACTCAAACCTGTGTGCCTTTTCTCCGCCGAACGAAAGGCCGTGACTGTACCGGTAAATATTTAAAGCACAGAAGGGATGGTGGGTGAGTAATCCATGCTGTGCCTTTCTTCACACTCATTACATTAATTTCACTGCTTTTATTATTCATTGGTTTCACTGTTTCTAAAGTAAACAAACCTGAAACCAATGTGTAGAGTGGACCAGTTGTCCAACACTAAAAACAAAACAAGCGCCGTGATAAAATTTAAGCAATACTATAGCAGCGCCTAAAAAAACAAAAAGAACCAACAACGTGTCTATAAGTGGTAAGTGCAAGGTGAAAGTGGTAAGTGCAATTGGAACTGCAGGTGTTTTATGCTAGAGCTATGGCAGGAGTCAGGATAATTGCTTCACCCTATACATAACAGTTAAGATCTTTCTTTTCTTGTGTACATAATGCACAGTGGGTGTAAATAGTATTTGTTACAGAAGTAGTTAACTAACTAACTAACTCTATGGCTTATGGAACTCGCAAGTTCATCGCCGCAGTAACAAACGTTCGCCATTGGATTCTATCCTGGGCAGTATCAAGCCAGTTTTCATCACGAACACCTACTTCTCGAAGATCTCTTCTAATATTGTCCTCCCAACGACGTCTCGGTCTTCCCAATGGCCTCTTTCCATCGGGCCTTCCAACCAGGATAGAATATAATCTTCGTTTTTCCCCCATCCGAGCTACATGCCCTGCCCACCTTAGTCGTCTCGATTTCATTATTTTTACAACATCTGCTGAATCGTACAGTCCGTGGAGCTCTTCATTATGCAGTCTCCTCCACTCTCCAGTCATCTCGTCCCGTTTCACTTCAATTAACTATTTCTAACGCATACCGCTAAGAAAAACTGATAGATACCGTGACCGGAACTGAAACCAGGATCTTCCACCTGCAGACTAGATATGCTATCCATTACACCACTTCAGATTTGCACGAAAATTCGTAGAATGGTAGATGACATATAGTAATGTACATATCGTCCTCTTGGAACCAGACGATACTATGTCCACTTTTTTGGCAAAATGGAGTTAACACTGCAGTTTAAGACTTAGTACTGATGGGCATCAACTCCAAAAATAATATCTCGCAAAACGACCTCCAAGTGGCTAGAAATGTTATAAATGAAATTAATTTATCCAGACTTTAAATGGAACCTCAAACTTTAAAACAACTTTTTCTCAAAAGTGGACCCGTAAAATATTAGCCCTCAGTGACACACGTTATTCGTAGAGCAGGGTTGCCAACATTAGGGAAAACGTAAATAAAAAAAAAATATATGCGCACAAGGTCAACAACAAATAAAACTTTAATTTAGCTTCTAATTGCAGTAGAACATTCATCTTGGGGCTGTTTTGCAACTAAGGAAACGTAGTTTTGTGCAAACTGTTAAACGTTGGAAATTGACATGCTGAATGTTTCATCGCGTATATTGTTCATACTTCCAGTCGCTGGTTCTTTCCAGTAGTAGCCACCAGAACCAAAAAGGGACCGGTTTCAAAGGCACGTTCTCTTAAGCAAAACCCCATTGATTTTGACGCAGACGAAAATAGGTAAGCGGCATAAGCTTATATTATTATTTAGACCATGATAATATGTTTACCATCACTAGAGGATACCACATATCCAATAAACTGACGTAGTGCCATTTGAAAAAACTAAACGATGTACCAGGTTGGCAACACTGACAACTCAATGGAATCATCTTTTTTTAACTACTATTATTCACCAAGTCGTTACAAATCACCTTCCGGGAACTAATTTTTATTTGAATGCATCGTTTCTGGTTTATGACGAAATATTCATTGTACTTACCAATGACGGGAGTCGATTATGGACTCCAAGTTAGAAACCCTGTATCTCACCCATATTTATTTGGACATTTTTCATTGTTTCGGTGTCAGGAATTCGTCTGTGAAATGTGTCCCACATATTAAAATACACCCTGTATAGTTAAATGCAACCTATCTTTGGGGTAAGTTTCATTTTGGGACGACTTTGGGAACAGGAGTACAAAGAAATATTCAGTATGGACTTAAACTCTTCTTGCACTAAACATGCTTAGTGGTTCCCAAAGTTCAGAGATGTCCAAAGGTCTCTCACTCGCCGTGTAGTTCCTGTCTGGCTGTAGATATTGAGTGGTAAACCTGTAGCAGTAGTACGAGGAGCTTGTACAAATTCTGTGGATCTGTGAACAGCAGGGTTGTCACCCATCCCGATTTTAGGGACGATGCAATGTGTTTCTTTCATTTTGATATATGCAATTTACTATGTAATACATTATTCCTAAAAAAAATGAAGACACTCTTCTTTAGATATTCAAGGTCAAAGTTTACATGATGTGACCTTGAATTTAAAATTCAATATTTTTCTGTATTAATGTTCTTTATCAAAACAAGCTCAAGATGAATGTTCTACTACAATTAGAAGCCAAGTTAAGGTTTATTTGTTGTTGACCTTGTACGCATATTTTTTTTCTCATGTTGGCAAACCTGCTGCATGAATACCGTGTGTCACTGAGGGCTAATACTTTAGATATACAAGTATACATATGTATATATCATCTACCACTCTATAAATTTTCGTACACATCTGAGATGGTCGGGTTGAAAAGTCCCTTTCTTGGGATGATTTGGTGTGGAATTGCCCGGTAGCAGAGATTCCTCACCCAGAAATCTACGCATGTAGTGCAGTGCCTGAGCTTCGTAACCAGCAATGAGCTGGGAGAGCGTCTAAGCAAGAGGAACTTCCAACATATACAGAGAATCGACCGTGTAATGGATAGCAAACCTAGCCGGGAATTGGGAGATCCGGGTCCGAGTCCCGGTTCCAGCGGCTGTCAATATTTTTTTGTTAATTTCAACATTTACGACACACAAAGTAAATTGAAAAAAAAAAACCTAGCTTCACTTAACCTGAACCACAATGATTCCGCGCAACCTCAAACTTTAAATTTCTCGGTCAAAAATCGATAGA
>JAGDQP010030831.1:0-13212 GCA_022664845.1 Lepisma saccharinum | reverse complement strand
CTTCAGGAATTTGGGTTTCCTACGGAGAAATGCAACTTATTTAAATAATGTCGATTCGCTTAGAATTTTTTTTTAATTGTATGATGAGAAGAAAAGTAGAATATGGTTCAGTCATATCGTCAACCTCTCATAAATGTCATGTGAAAAAAGTGGAGTCGATTCAGAAACGCTTTTTTACGTTTCTTATATTATAAAAAGTATAAACAATCTGCAACTGAAAATGGAATCTCATATAATAACTTACTAGTCGAGTTTAATTATACTAGCCTTTATAACAGACGTAAAATAAGTGAGCAAATATTTTTATATAAAACAATTACTGGAAAGTTTGATAACAGTTATTTTTTTAGTTTGATTTGTTTTAATATCAAAAGAGCAAAAACACGGACAAAGTATCCTTTTTTATACAGTTGATTTGTTTTAATATCAAAAGAGCAAATACACGGACAAAGTATCCTTTTTCATACAGAAAGCCAAACACAGAAAAATATAAAAATTCACCGTTACTTAGAATGTGCTCCGAGTACAATAATTTGTGCAACTGTTCTAGATTTTGCACTAGCTTTCTCAGTTTTCGAACATATTTTGAGATAATTTTACAGATTTGATTTTTAATATTCTATTTTAATTTTCAATATGAACTTTCAAAAACAGTTCTATATACTGAGTGATTTGTTCTAAATATTTAGCTATTGGAAAATGAGTAAAGTTATGTATATGTAATGGGTATGTGTATGTGTCTACCTACATATGTTTGTGATATGTGTGTATGCATGCGTTTGTGTGTGACTAATGTGATGTATGTATGTGTGTATTGTTTTATACACGAACGATGTAATATTTATGGAATTTATTGATTTATCTAATGTATGAATGTTGAAACATTTCTTATGTTTCTCTTTTGTATTAATTATTTTAAGTCTATTGGTGTATTAGATTAGAGATTTAAGTTTGTATTTTTTGTGTTGCTTTTTTTTATTATTTTTTGTCTTTTGTATTTTTTTCTTTATATATTGTATACTATAACTGTAGCAGTGTAAACAATAAATAAATAATAATTATTATTTACTTACTCGCAAGTTCATCGCCGCAGTAACAAACGTTCACCATAAGATTTTATCCTGGGCAACATCATGCCAGATTACATCACGAACACCTACTTTACGAAGAACCCCTCCAATATTGTAATCCGAACGACGTCCCAGTTTTCCCTACGGTCTCTTTCCATCTGGATTTCCCACCACGATGGAATATAATCTTAGTTTCTTCCCAATTCGAGCTACATGGGCTGCCCATCTTAGTCCTCGCGATTTCATTACTCTTACGTACAACATGGGTGAGTCGTAAAGTTCGTGGATTTCTCATTATGTAGTCTCCTCCATTCTCCAATCATCTCTCCCCCGTATATCTTTCTCAAAACATTATATTAAAACACTCGTAATTTATGTTCGTTTGCTAGGGTCGGACTCCAACTTTCGCAACCGTAAAGAATCACCGGCAGAATAACTGTTCTGTATATTTTCAATTTCAACATATTGATATTAATCGCGAGGTTAGGAGTTTCTGCTCGATACTAAGCGACTTTTTATTTCTTCTGTGATTTCGTTTTTTATATGCTTCTAAGTATTTTAATTTGTTTACTTTCTCTCTGTTCTCATTCTTAATTGTTATGAATCTATTTCCTTCATTCCCAGTGTTTCGGCTTGTTACCATGTATTTTGTTTTCTCTATGTTCACCTGTAGACGTATTTCCTCGCACGCTTCTACTACGTTAAAACATAGGTGTTATTTTGTAGTGCATCTACATCGTCCCCTATCAGATCTACATCATCCGCGATAACAAACAGTTGATTCAAATCATTCTAAGTTAGTCCCTGTTTGCGCTCTCTAATACTTAGAATCGCATATTCTAACGCAGTTAAATAGTAGTTGTGACAAGGCATCACCCTGTTTCAATAAGCTGTGAATCTCAAAACTATTTGATATATTCGTACTCTGTTTATGGGGTCCCTGAGACACATCCTTACTAGTTGAACAAGTTTCTTCGGAATTCCAAATCGTCCCAGGATACTGCGTTATTGAAGACTCGAGTTGTAAGCAAGATGTTATACGGGTTAGTTAATTAACTATGATGAAAAATTATATTGATTGCCGTAATGAGTTTCTCGGGTGTAATCTTAGTTATTTATATGAATTATTAAGCTGACTCTTACTTCAATCCTTACTTAAGAAGCCTATATTTACGTATCATCTCAATACAATAAGATATAAACAACGAATTGTTGGAAATGTACTTATTATCTTTAGTGTTGAGAAAGATACAACATCGACGAATTTTAGCTTCTCTCTTTACACTGTCCATTCTCTTTGCACAGATCAAGCCGACGATTTTTTGGGAAGTGTCCCCAACTCTCCTAAAAGTCATCTCCCTCTCTGTATCACCAACTCCCCACTCCTATGAACTGCCCGTCCGCAATGAGCCATATCCTGCAGCTA
Organism: Lepisma saccharinum; assembly: GCA_022664845.1. Taxonomy (NCBI): domain Eukaryota; kingdom Metazoa; phylum Arthropoda; class Insecta; order Zygentoma; family Lepismatidae; genus Lepisma; species Lepisma saccharinum. The sequence continues at coordinate 10,716 of JAGDQP010030831.1, read as the reverse complement.
AGAAGGAAGTCCTTCATTCGGGGAACATGGTCCGTGATGCTTCGCAAGAAGGATGGGCATGGGGAAACGAGAAAGGGGAAGTGTGTTTTCAAAGTAACTTCCGCTCCCTCCTTCCCGCTTAAGAGTACAAGAATTAAAATGTTTGATGCTCGTTAAGGTGAGCTATAAAAATAGCATTCCCAAAAAAATAATATATAGTAGCAATTGTGCAACGTTTAGAACAACAATTATCTCCTTGGTTGCACAGTATTTTGCAAGCATAATTTAAATTAAATTTTAAAAAAACCTACTGTGTAATAGAAAGAAAAGTATTTACGTGTCTTCTTTAACGCTTCGATAAACCTTCTCGTAAAATTACAGAAAATATGAAAGCGAAGCTATAATCTAAACCCAAAACCTTTTGATTACGACTCACTGTCTGATTTCATGGGTAGAATGATTACAGAATAGATGTCAAGTTTACCACTTCAGAAGCAGTTATTTTGTTTGGCTTCTTGAACAAGAAATTCAAGATGAAGCTGAACAACAGAAACGCCAACGCAGAGTTAGTCGCTAACAGTTCTAATTTACACTGTACTATGGAGTGTCGTTTACACTATTTGGTATTTGCCACGAAATGCAGGAATTAAAACACATTCGTAAGAGAACGAAGAGAAACTGCCAATTATTCATTTGGAGCAAATTCTTATGGACGACTAATTTCTACAATACCTAGCACTTCCCCACTTGTGGTATCACTAGTAGTTTTAACTTTTTATCATTGTGATCTAAGCATATATACATACAATTGTAGAAAAGTTCCAAGTTTGAAGATTTGCAGAAAAGTTCGAAGAAATGTGCTCACATTAAGAAACAGATATGACTGACAAACAGTGGAATTACTTAGAAATACGGTTTACTTGATGTATCAGAAGAGGTGAATATAGTGAAGGCACGAGAAATAAAAAAGAATGGGTTACGGAAGAAATTAAATAAGTGAAAGAGAAAAGAAAATCGACGTGTATAGATACAGAAAAAGGTAAAAAAATTAAAAAGATGTATAGTAACCTAAAAAGTATGACGACAAACAGAAAGAGAAACAAATGCAGTGATATGGAAGAACAGGAAGATTTAATGTAAAAGGAAGTAATAATTGTAATTTTATTAGTAATGGATAGATAAACGAAATACATAAATTTGTATGGAGCAGCTCAACTTTCACACACACGAAATACGGAAGAATAGATGATAAAACTCTCAAAAGACTTCGAAGATAATTTGAGAAGGCCCTACGTGAGATGAGAAATCTTAAAGCAATGGATGCTTTTGGAACTGACGAAAAATGTTGGAAAGAAAGGGAAAACTTAGATGCTGAATTTCTACAATGATTTCTTTCTTTCTTTTTTCTTTTTAAAAAAAAAACAAGGAGAATGTCCAAGCAACTTAATAGGAAGGATAACCTTTCCAATGAAAAAGAAGAAGAATGTAAGAAGATAGAGAGAGATCTCTGAACCTTCAGCTTCATACACCACACTCAAAAGTTGTTGTACGAATAGTGAACAGAAAATTATACATGTGATCGAATGGGAAAGTTTCTAAACAGTTTGGATTTCTAAGAGCAAAGGGAACCAAGGATTCTATTAACTTATTTGAAACGGGCGAAATATATATCGGTCAGTGCATTCGAAATCGCCCAACGTAATTGCTCGCCCTCTTTCAAATATTTATTTTTTTATATTTGTATCCATTACATAAGAAGAGTTCAAAACGGGTATTCTTCTTTTATCTATCTAACCCCATCGATTAATTAATGCCGGCCATTTTTGTCTTGGGGCGTATGCCAAAATTTGTGTACGCAGACATTTACGAAAAATGTAATATCTCCGGACTGGTTTATCATAGAATATTCAAACAAAAACCATTTCTTTCTTTAAAGTCTGTTTAATAATTTTAGTCCTCTGCAAGAAAAGCATAAAAGGTAATTCAAATGGTATCCAAACGTGATTGTCGAACAGAATAAATTCCGGTTTTCGGGAGCGCTTTTTCGCACGGAAAGAATTGAAGATCAAAGTTGATTTTTCGTACACTATTACACGTCAAAATATGTTAATGAATGCTGAATATGAAGGTTGATATGTGATTCCTTAAATTTTTATGAATTTTTGAAAATCTAACAACTCTCATTTTATGCTTCCCAGAGGCTCAATGCCTCTGGTCGGACAAAATACATTTTTTTTTTTTTACATATTATGCACTTATATAAGGAGAACATATGGCACAAACTTCATCTTTGATAGCTGAGTTTGAATTTTTTACAAATTGCAAAATGCTCGTTGCGCGTTTTGGAGGCCCAATATCAGGTCTAATGTGTGATAAAATATCGTTTATACTTTGTCCCATCAGAGATACTGGGCATCCAATATGCATAAAATAGGAGTTTTAGGATTTTCAAAAAATTATAAAAAATTAAGGAATCACATGTCAACCTTCATATTCTAGATTTGACATATTTTGATGTGTAATAACAGTGTACGAAAAATCAACTTTGCCATTCAAACCTTTCCGTGCGAAAAAGCACCCTGACAACCGGAATTTATTCTGTTTTGACAATCACGTTGTTATACCAGTTGAATTATGTTTTAGACTATTCATGCGGAGGACTAAAATTATCAACCTGACTTTAAAGGAAGAAATGGTTTTTGTTTGAATGTTCTATGATAAACCAGTCTGGAGATATTACATTTTTCGTAAACGTCTACAAACACAAATTTTGGCATACGCCCAAGACAAAAATTAATCGGTGAGAATAGAAAAAGAAGAATACCCGTTTTTAACTCTGACGATTTCAGATGGGCTGACCCATATAGAGAAAGGTAAGTACGTGTACGCAGCATTTATTGATCTCCAGAAAACTTTCGAACGAGTCAGCTGGGAAATTTCAATGTAAGTATTGGAGAAGGCAGGTGTAGAAAGAAGTTTGAGACGTATAAGGAACACGCATCTTAATCACAGAATAAAGGTGCGGTTTCGTTTAGGCGATGGTCGTATGCGATGACAACTTTCAGCAAATGCGTGCGACGGAAGCATTTCGTTGGGTAGTTTCGATTGTGCATCTGGCGCCGCGGGACGCTTTACTATACTTTATACATTTATACGATTTACTTTTCGTCCATTACGAGTTTAAGATCCTTCTGTAAACAATATTTCTTACAGTAACAGAATTTTAGGCACGATTACAAACTATAAGGGAATAATTTAGTTTCCGGGGGTGGGGAATATCCAGCAATTCTACACAAACAATATGTACATCGAGGATTGAGCATAGTTTGAAACCATGTGCCCAATATAACATAAAGGTAGCCGAGTGGCAACCGCGCTCCTCTGCTGTACGCAATGTCACAGGCTCAATCCTCGTAGAGGTTCATGAAACGAAGGTTTTAAATCTATTTTACCAAAAATCCGTAGGTCCAGTCCTTAAAAGTTGACTGACTTACTTTAGTTGAATACTTATACAATAAAAAAAAAATGCTATTAATAATAGTAAACATCAAAATACGGTCACATTGGTGATGTCAAGCACAAGAGACATGTACGGTAAACACTAACCAACCAGAATAGAAAGAAACAACAAGTATGACATGACTTCACACGGCAGGACTCTGACTCAAGAACCACAACCAGAAATAAGCTAAACAGAAACTTATACAGCAATTGGCCTCACTAAAAGGAATGCATAATTGGGCCTCACTAATGGAGTGCCATGCCATAAAATTTAAAATACAAACTGTGATGGTTCCGGGAAGTCCGGGCTTCATGTCTAATGTCAAACTATGGTCCAAAATAAACAAGCCGGTATTTAATTTAAAAAAGAACCATTGACTCAATAATTTTAGGAATTCCGTTTTTTTTTTTACTTACAACGTACTGTTCCTATTGCATCAATAAATAACGTTCTTAAAAATATTCAATTTCTATTTCACTCTTTCTTTATTTAATCACTTTAATAAAAATATTTGTGATCTCGCGGGGCAGGCAAGCAATTTCGTGGCATGTTGGTATGCCAGTGCACACCATTTGAGAATCACTGTAATGATAAATCTAGCCAATGCTAGATAGGCGCCGCACGGCAATCCAATTTTAAATCCATGCAGTGGTACTGCAGAATTATTCTTCAGCGGTACTGATATGGAAGGAAAAGAGTAGAAGTAAACTTCTTTACGGAACACGGAGATAAATGCACAACTTAAAAACGCACTATAAGTAAAAATAAACACACTTCTTAAAATACTTTTCTCATTTTCGATCTTTTGTATTAGATCGGCATCAAATTAATTACTATAACAGACAATTAAAATTCACTGACCTACATTGCGTAGCGCGTTACAAGTAGTTGTTTTAGCAACTCCTACAAAAAATCGAAATTGAAAAGAAAGTATTTTTCTTTACTTTTCAGTATGGTTTATATCGATTTACCTTGTCTTTTAAAAGAAGTTTTGTTTACGTGTGTTTATATTCTCAAACTCTTGGGAGGGGGGCAATTGCCCCTGCTTCCCCTAAATGACGCCTCTGAGTTACTTGTACAATTTTTTATAGTAAGAATAATGCATTGTATATGTTCTGAAATAGTCTTCTACGAATAGTACATTCGTATAACATAAATCCAGCCTTTCATTTTTTTTTTTTTTGGGGGGGGGGGGTTACCTCGTTTTGACAACAATGGCTTAATAGGTTTTTAGTTTATTGCTTTGTAAATGTTGATTAAAAAGAGGGAAATAAACGACCTCAACAATGGATTAACGAAGAAATTATAAACGCAAAACAAAAGGAATTTTAACTTTTCCATTTTCCTGTATTACAGCAGATTTTCTTCATTTGATATTTATCACTTTGACTGCATAGGTTTCGACTGATAGAAACTTGGAATCCGACTGAACAGTCGTCTTTGATCTTCGTGTGCTTTTAAGGAGTATTGGCGCGTGTCTTTGTGTATGTGACATCAGAATGTATTGGAGATTATCGGGTTAGACTGGAGTGCTCGCTAAAGTAAGTGTTTTTTGGTTTGTTTTCATTATGGTGTCGGCAACTACAAGATCATCAAATAACGAAAGAAGAAACTGGCATTGGCAGTCAGTATTTGAAGGATTACATCTAATGAACTTTGAGAGAAAAAATCCAACAGAAGATGAAGCAAACTAATCTGTGAGATAATTGGTATTATTCCTAAACGAGGAGTACTTTTGATGCTCAAATTGTCCGTAATGTAACACTAACAGCTTTATGACATAGTGGTCCGAACCCACGAAACCACTTGGATTTTGGTACCACTGTAAACAGTGTAAACTAAAGTTCAACTCACTTAAACACACGATGTCACACATATATCATTTTTGCAGTTTTTGAAAATTGATTTTTGCTTTGTTGTGAAATCTTCAAACTCTGAGATGATTAAATACACAGGACTTCCGTCTTCTACTGTGTGTGATTGGTTAAATTTTTGTCGTGATGTTACAACTGCCTGCATTTTTAACAGTTACTAACTTCACGGTCCAATAGGTGGCGATGGCGCAATTGTGGAAATTGATGAGTCGTATTTGTGCCGACGCAAAAGGAACAAAGGAGGAAACCGGGGAAGACTTTCCAAAACTCAGAAGCGAAAGATCTGTTTCTGTTTCTTTGGTGGAGTACAGCGAAGGAAACATCGTAATCAAAAAGATCGAGCCTTCACTGTTAAGTGTTAAGGTCAAAAACAAGAAAAAGGAAACACTAGATCGTTTGATCGAAAAACATATTACTCCGAAGACAATAATTTGCACAAACAAGGCCAGAATGTATTCTAAAATTACAACGCGTTTGGTTGGAAAAACATAAACACGACACAGTTAACCATTCCAAAGAGGGATGGGTCAGGAATGAGGTATTTACAAACACGTGCGAGAGTATGTGGAGATACGTGAAACAAAGCATTTCTCACCAAGCTTTTAAGAACATTCAAATGGTCGACAACTACATAGCTGTTAGAGCAACTACATAGCACCTTTACAGACGGCGAATTTTTGTTAATAACAATCTGGATGATGGACCAAACTTCCTCATTTTTCTGAATGACGTTGTACGAGTGTATGCTGGTTTTGGAAAAGAAGGCTTAAGCCTTGAAAGGCATTTTTTTCTGACACATTCATTTAAAGGAGACCATTACCGGCTCCTTACATCAACGATGAAGACACGAGAAAAATAAATGAATATCTGTCCAAGAACGAGGAATATTTAATTTGTAGTGTTAAAAGCTCGCAGTTATATGTCGAAGATTTAATGTTGCTGGAAGATAAGTGTTGGTTGAATGATAACGTAATTCATATTTTCCTTTTCTATCGGGAACAGATACACTCGAATAAAAACAGACCCTGTAATCGACATGCTAACTGGTCCTCATGGACCGTCCAACTACGAAAGAGTATGAACAAATTTCACTCTAAAACGTGACCTTCTTTCTCGACGTTTTATCTTCTCTCCAGTAAACGTAGGTGGGATTAACTGCACATTAGTGGTTGTTGACAACAAGAAAAGAACGATTTCATATTACGACTCTTTTGGGGGATACGGGGCTTCCCCCGTATCGGGAAGGGCGTAACCCATAGTGCTGTTACCGCCCATACAATTCATTTTTATCTTATTATCTTATGTTTTGGGGAACTTGGCAGAAATTACTGTCTTGCAGTTAGAAATTACCTCCAGTTTGTTGCCCAAACGTTGGAAAAAAGCATTAATAAGGCAGAATACACAGTTAATTCTAGAGTTCGAAACATCCCAAGACAAACAAATGGATATGATTTTGGAATGTTTTTGCTTCTCTATGCTGAATGCATTATTAAAAATTGCCGATTTACGTTTGAGGAGCAACAAATGCCACTGTACAGGAAAATGATTCAAGCAGAAATAATTGGCTTGGATTACCAGTAATATTATTTGTATTTCTGATTAACTAGATGAACATACTACTCGCGTTAAATCTTAGTCACACAGATAATTTCAATGTGTAAGTGAGAAATAAAGAGATGATTTTCATTGTGAATACGTAACGCACATAAGATTTCGAAGTTGATTTGTATGTGGAGGTAAATATTGAGGCTACCATCAATGCTATAGGAGTTTGTAAATATAAAACAAAAAATCATCCAGCCTGCCGACTAAAAAAACGCAGGAAGTTCCTTAAGAGTCAACCTCCACGCGGTAGGGAGCGGGCAACATGATTACTTAGGTGCAATCATGGCTAATGACACTAAAATAAAATTAAATATAAATTAGAGATACACGTCAGCCAACCAGCAATCACACGCCTCTGGATGTCAAGAACTAACTTAAACTTATTGACAGGTAAATTACTAAAGAAAATCTTGCTCCCGGAACATTGGGTATTTTTACAAAATGGCCAAACTCACTCAACGCTTCTCAGTATGGAGAAATTTAACAGAGTAACTCCCCACTTTCTCTTCTTTACCTTGAGTGAGTCTATGGGTTGAGAAGGTTCATCGCCCACACTGGAGAGTCAACTTGAAAATTTAAACAGTATCTGACATATCGATATTTATTGTCACGTTGAGTAGATACACGTATCGGTAGAATCTTTCAAACGCTAACCCTGCCCTGGAACATGATTATATATTGTAAACGAGAAGCTGTCAATATTGGTACAAATTCACTTCGTTTGTTAAACTATGATTGCTACATATTTTAAAGCAATAATCGCTGGATATATCCCTAACTATGGAAATTAAATTATGGGCATTCAACCGCAAGTGGCTAACCAGAAAGATCAATATCAAAGGTTTTGTCTTGTCAAACTGAGTGAATTGTTGTACAATTGATGGATATTCCCCACCCCTGGAAACTAAATTATGCTCTATGAACAGGAAGTGGCCAATATTGATATCAATCGTTTTCTTTTGTCGAACTGCGTCGATTGATGTACATGTTGTATAGGTAGATTTCCTAGATATACCCCACCCCCGGAAACTAAATTATTCCCCAACTACAATAATAATATAATCAGCATTTTAAATTAAACTCAACTTCCATTCAACATAAAACAATACAGTTACTTCAAGCTGCCATCTATCGAACATAAAACTTACTACAGGACATTCACATCTTTGCATATATTCTCTTTCTTTCGGGTTTTACCAACCATTTTATAGTATTTACGTGTATTCTTAACGTAGCTTACAATTCTCATCTTTGCTGAAGTTCGTATTTGGCACAAAATAGTTCCAAATTCAAAGAAAACACGAATAATAACTGCACAACACTCTGCAACGCATGTGATTGTTGCAGCTTGACTGGTCTCCGAGGAGTCGTAACAGTTGCATGCAACACTGTGCGTCCGATACACAAACCAAACCGACTCCTCTGATTTCCCTCCAACGTGTCAATGCAGTGTCGCGTGTGATAATCATTGCCTGCAATTATCGCACAAACGAAACCGCACCTTAAGGGTAGCAGTGAACGACGACTGCATAGAACGAACTACAATAGGTAGATGAATTTGACCGGTATGTTGCTTCTCGGCTTCTTTATTCAACACTTGCTGACATAAATACTCGCCCGTTGCTGCGGCAACAGAGAAAATGAAGTATGGTGTATAATGGTCCAATTATGTGGATCTGAGGACAGACAATTTATCTGATAGCTATCTCATGAATTATGCCATTCGTTGTATATATTGGAACCACGCATAACCTACCATCCTTCACTAGTCAAGTATAGTATCCACGCAAAATTTGGTGTAGACTGGTCCAACGGTGCGGCTACATACATACCACTGAGAAGAGGAAATCTGAGCTTTATATACCAGATATTGTATGATTGTAATGCATATCTAGAAGATATTGTAATGAGATGCTTCAGTATTGAAGAAAAAAAATTATGATTTGGGAAATACAGATAAAATACATTAAAGGGGTTATAGATTTCTAGATTGTATGTTTCTTCTTGCAGAGAGGTCGAAACAACGAAGGAAGCTGTGATAAATCTGCGACAGGTACAAAGGAAACGAAAGAATTGGTAATCACAACAAGCAAAAGAACAAACATAGGAATTAGAAGAGAAAAAGTATCCACTCAGCTTAAAGTATCTGGAAAGTACTGTAATTCCAGATTGTCAGGATATGAGGTGCGAGAAAGTAAGAAATGATATAACAGAAATGGGGAAAGGGGCGTTTACTATGGAAAATAATCTTTTCTGTCGACCAATGAAGAAAGAGGAAATCATCAATTAAATGTTTTATGTAACAACATTATATGTGGTAGAATGTGAGCTCCACGAAATAGTGATGAAAGATGTTAATAATAAAATGTTAATTAAATCTTGTAATTTGCAAGCTTTTGTTTAAAGCAGAAAATTAGAGTAGGAACCTGAAATAAATACAATTTTAATATAAATGTCGCAAGTTTCTCAGTGATACTAGAAGAAAGTGCTCCATTAGTTTCATCGTGTACCTGTAATCATTGTGTAAAAGACTGTGTAAGTGTTCTAGTACCTGAAAACAAGCAGAACCTAAATCCTCTAAATATATTTTTTTTCTACCAATAACTTGCATAATAATTAGCCTAAAAGTTGGGTTTTGAAGTATTTTTCTCGTGACACTCCAAGCAGACTCCTGCATTTGGACTCAATTCTGCATCCACGCATTCCGGCTCGATCCGAACCAGACGGAAAATTGGGCCACCCTGACCTGATGTGGTATAAAAGTGGTTGGCGAGCCCAATCACCAACTTTTCCGGCCGGTCCGCTGAGAATTTTTGTCGACCTTCGATCGAGCCGAGAAGTTGGATCGGGCCGAGATCAAGCTCGAATGCAGGACTCTGGTTCAAAGGTAACTAAAAATGTAGTCTTTAAATGTTCAAGCTACAATATGAAGCATAAAATTACCAAAACACATTTTGACTAGTCTATTAGTTTCTTTTTAGATGCCTGTAAATATTCAAATAAGTTCCTGGCGGCTTCTCACTAAAACAACCTGCAGACATAAAATCATATTTCTCAAAGATTACGGTAAACGTCACCGAAATTGGCAGTGCCCACATATTGGCACTTCCAAGGTCGAGGATACTTTGGCGAAACTGATATTCCCAACACGCTGCTTGTAGTTTTAGTTTCTTTAATGAATTCTGCAAACAAAACCCACAATTTTTGTTATTGGCCATGGTTAAGGTGATAATTTCAAAACGACTTCGTTAAGTAACAAATTTAACCAATCAAAATCTAAGTAGGTAAGCTTAGAAGTATACTTTTATTTCTCTCTAGTTATTTATTGCTATAATGTAATTATGATAAGGTTTTCCTTCTTTAGCAACTACAAGGATATTTAGAGACCGCGTAGGGTGCATCATAATGTAAATTATGCAAACTAGTTATTGCTACTAGGGGAGTGGGGGTGCCAAGAGTGGTATGCCATTTTTCCACAGTGCCTATTTATTTTGGCATGGGGATAAATAATCAATTAGCATTTTTTTAAAAAAAAAAAAGAAAAGAAGAATTTTCAGATTTCTAACATAGCCATTCTTAGTTTACCTTCCAGATATTAAAATACGATCGCTAGTATTTTAACGCACCCCATGTTCTGCATTTTTATTGTTTCACTGTAAAATTAATTTCGGCAAAGACCTAAGAGTAGGGGTGTTCCGAAGTAAGTCAATCCCGGAATTCCGAATTTCCGCCCATTTTGCAATTGCCAGTGCCATG
>JAGDQP010030830.1:0-22326 GCA_022664845.1 Lepisma saccharinum | reverse complement strand
CGACCCTAGCAGATGAACATAAATTACGTGTATTTGAAAATAAGGTTTTGAGAAAGATACATGGGCCAAAACGGGACGAGATGACTGGAGAGTGGAGGAGACTGCATAATGAAGAACTCCACGGACTGTACGATTCACCAGATGTTGTAAAAATAATGAAATCGAGACGACTAAGGTGGGCAGGTCCATGTAGCTCGGATGGGGGAAAAACGAAGATTATATTCTATCCTGGTTGGAAGGCCCGATGGAAAGAGGCCATTGGGAAGACCGAGACATCGTTGGGAGGACAATATTAGAAGAGATCTTCGAGAAGTAGGTGTTCGTGATGAAAACTGGCTTGATGTTGCCCAGCATAGAATCCAATGGCGAACGTTTGTTACTGCGGCGATGAACTTGCGAGTTCCATAAGCCATAGAGTTAGTTAGTTAGTTAGAGCACAAATTATTAAGCATGAGAAGACGAAAATGAAAATATGAAGTGATTCCTGCTTTTTAAGAATTAGCCATATTTATGCTGGAAACAAGTGTTCAGATTTCTTGATCGATCAGTTTCACAGGCTATGACTGAAAATGTGTAATGAATTCAATGCATTTCTAATTTATTATCCTCTCCTTTTATGCGATTGAATTAGTATTTCGCCTCGGTTAAACGCTTAAAAAAAAAAACAAGAACTTAGTAGCAGCTGTGAATAATGCCAAAGATGCTGTTATAAAGTTTGAAGGAACTAAAGCAAATTGTCAGAAGGGAAGACAAAATAAGTGGCAGTAAATTTGAGAATGGAAGAAAGTATGAAAATATGTACAAACATTCAGAAAATGAGATTCAATTACAGTATAATACTAAGTCTTTCACGCATGTATCCAGAATTTTTCTTAGTATGATGAGAGATTTGGGGGAGATTCAAAAAAGGCCAGAACATGAAATTACATAATAAATATATAATTACGAGTGATAAATAATATGATGCTAAGTTTACAAAGAAATCGGAATTTGGGAGAGGCGCGGGCCCTCTGAACTCTGCCTGAATAAGTCACTGAGTTCTATAAAAGGATATTCAATAGCTACATACGTGAACTTCCTAAATCAACTAACGAAAATGATAGCTAGTAAATCAGTAAAGTGATTTCTGAGGCTTCATGTATCTTCTTAGAAATAATGAAACTGAACCAGAAAAAAAAAAAACTTGAAAAGTTAGTAGAATTTTAATTTTCCTTTGTATAGAAAATCAGGGCTTCTGCCAGGGTTTTCAGTTTGGGGGGGGGGCAGTAAATTCAAAATTCGGACGGTGTAAGTGGAGGTTTGCACGGTTTCTATCGATTTTTCACAGCATTTTTTTTTAAGTTGTGGGGATGTTGTTGAAATTTTGGGGGTGACACCCCACAGGGGAGGGATCTACTGGCGGAATCACTGCAGAAAATATTCTACACTGAATTGCGACTTTCGAAAACGAAACTAATAAAAATGGAATGGAAACACAACCGAAGATTTTCATACATTTTAAAAGTGGCTCAGATTTTGTATAATCCCCTTCCAATCCACGCCAGAGATGATATTTTATACTCTGAAGCGAATAAATATATCTTAACGAAAAAAAAAAACTTTCAAAAATGACTAAGCTAACTGGCAATTCTTGAAGAGGAAGATATCAATCACCAAAGTGAGCGTGCAAACCTTAATGAATATGAGTAGAGAAACTCTTCGTTCTTGACAAAATCCAATCTAAAGGTTGAAATATGGATAAATTTGTATTAAAATTACATCTGAACTAAGCAAACTAGAACGAAACAAACAATTAATACCTTTAATTTTTCCCGCACAATAATCGTACTGATCTAAATTTACAGGAAAAATCAATACATTTATAAATATTTTAATACTAGATTGCGTAACTGTCAAGTATATGTCCAGGTGGAGAAGGTGTGGCCAGGGCCTTATACTTGACATATCATCCCGGCATTTGCCTGATGAAACTGAGAGAAACCCTGGAAAAGTTCATTCATGAAGGTTGGCCACGGGATTCGAACCCATTGCCGATCCAAGGTGCGTGACGTCAGTGCCTGGACCACGGGGTGTGTGATGATATCTAGAGAAGTTGTGCTCATGGATGAATGTCAACCCTTAAAGCAGAGATGGACACTAATGTCGAAGTTGAAACCTCGGATTTCTCTGAACAAGAAATCAAGAAAAAAAATAATTAAGAAACCTTTTTAAATACACACGTTTCTTAAACAAATCGTACTAAAAAATAAAAAATAATTTAGTTTATGCATGACTAAAAAGAAAAGCATAGGGCGTGCTCTCATATACAGTTACTTTATAAATTCTTCAATTGGCGCGCCCCATGCTTTTCTTTTTCGTCATGCATAAACAAAATTAGTTTTCATTGTTTAGTACGAACTGTTTCAGAAAATATGTATTTTAAAAAGTTTTTTTATTATTTTTCTCGAGCTATTTCGGTGTGCGGATATATTTTCTTAAGCCAATGCTTTGTGACCCAAATTCTAAAGTTTTCTGCAACCAGTAAAAACCCAACATTGTTGCAAGCTATTTCAGGATAAAAAAGTCCGCATTAAAATAAAAATATTAAAATTTGCTTTTAAAATACATAAATATATGGAAATATTTGAAAGTAACAATGGAATATTGTATTGTTACCCGACATACGTCACTGTGCAAAATTTCATCATTGTATGACGTCGGGAAATGAGTTAAATTAACGTTGTAGATGTGCAAGATTTGAGGACATAACGGACCTCGAGATGCAAGATTTGAGGACATTGTAAACTAAAGAAAATAATGTAAAAAGAACAAACATTCAGACGTCAAATAAATTGATTAAAAGGTAATAAATGTTGGTATTCTCAAAAAAATAAATAAATATAACATTAAATCAATCCATTTTCAATCTTCGTTGAAGCAATGTAGTTCTTACCTACTGGTAGCTGAGTTCTCGCAGAAACTGAATAAACGCAAACTAATTCTCAGATCAGAGAGAAATTTTCACTGTTTCTTGATCTCCTTACGGAAGACGACTAAGGTTTTTGGAGCCTATGACTTCAACTTCTTTTTCATTTCGATTAAAAAAAACTGAAGTATAGAGAGGTGGGCACAACTCTATCCCCGCTCCTCCCCTCTCAAGGTCACGTGACGCCTTCCAGCGCTGCAAATGAACCTCAAAATTGCTTGAATCATTCATTCTATGCTACTACAGGTGGCTGACGGGACAAGGGATTTCCCACGGAAAATAAATATTGGGTTAGATTTTTTTTTTTTTTTAGAAAGGCAGACATACCTCTTAGCTGACTCGTTTACTGGGAAACATCATACCGTCATTCCCGGCAAGGAAATTTGGAACTCCAGGTATCAAATATTGTTGCTAACAAAAAATGCCTGTCGAGACTTCCGCCTGTTGGCTGAATAATAGTTCGCAGTTCGCACACTCTTTTTCTGTGTAAATGGACCGGGACTCAGTCATAGCCTACGAGGAGTTTTTGAGTTGAGAAGCTCAGAGCTCACTTTACCACGAACCGTAGGGCACGTGCTTATTGTTAGAATTCACAAGGTCGTTTAAGACTAATTAGAAACAATAAAAATATATCAGTAAACACATAAAAAAAAATAATAAAAACTTTTTAAAGACATACTGAACAATTCTTAAACAATTTGTACTGAAAAGTAAAAATAATTTTGTACATAACTAAAACGAAAAGCATGAGCCACGCTCTCATATACAGTCAGATTATAAAATCTTCAATTGGCGCTTTCCATGCATGCTTTTCTCTTTATATATGAACAAAATTATTTTTTACTTTTCAAAACGAAGTATTTAAGAAAAGTATGTCTTTAAAAAAAGTTTTTTCATTTATTTTTTTCGGAGTTATTTCGGTCTTTGTAAACTTTTTCTCATGCTTATTTTGCCACCCAAATCCTAAAATGTTCTGCAACCAGCCAAAATCCAACATCATTCCATGCTAGTATTTATTTTAGGATAAAGAAGTCCGTATTAAAACAAATATTAAAATATACTTTTAAAATATAGAAATATATGAAAGCAACAATGGAATATTGTATTGTTAACCTACTTACGTCGCTGTGCAAAATTTCATCATTGTATGACGTCGGGAAATGACTTAACGTTGCAAGATTTGAGGATACAACGAACCATTGGAACTAAAGAATAGAATGTAAATACGTGTCTTGGTTTAATTACTTTACTCTGTCTGCCAGAGCAATTGAAGACGTAATTCGGCAAAGGGCCCAAGTCCATGAAATAAATTTTTCGTTTTCCTAATGCGACATATAACACTTTCTGAGAAATTTAAATTTAATAGTGCAGTGATGGTCAAAGTGTTAAATAAGGAAAAATGCACGTAACAAAGAAAGAGAGAAAATATTCTTTATTCTTATTCTTACATGATGGTGAAACGACGCGTCTGGATTTGTGGCACTTTCAAGACTGCCTTTTCTTATAGTAAATACCGTAAAAGAGAAGTGAATCTCAAAATGACTAGGGGTAACGTGTCGAGCTACAACGACGAGTACGGAACGTTCCACCTTTGAATTCTGCAGCAGACACTCGGTTTATTTACTGTTGGAAAGCACATCTTGATGAAAGCAACGGACAAAATGCAACTAACTAAATGTGTATAGCTGTAGACAGCAACCATGCCCTGTTTTGGCCAACTTCATCGTCCGCTTCTTGATTTCAACTTGTTTCTTCTCAATCATTATTTAAGTCGAATAAACCGTTGAACAGGCGGACATTTCGGTGCATTTATAATATACGGTAAAATAATATTTCGGTATTAACATTTAATCCTCGTAGTTTCAATGTATGTGTAATACTGGGAAAGGGTAAAAATCAGGGTTTTGTAATTTCGTGCACATTTTGTTGCTTTTTTTAAAAAGCCATTTCTTATTTGAGTTTTTAATTGTGTGTGTTTTTGTGATATTAGCTTAAAAGTTTTAATTGTATTTCATTCGCACAGTTTTCCAATTCTTTATCATTCAGATTTTGCAAACGAAAGAATAAGCTATGTTATTTCGCTATGGTGAAATTATATCATAAAGTTTTTTTTTTTTTTTTTTTTTTTTTTACAGTTATATAGTTAAAATATTTTTTATAACACTGCATAAAGCATGTCCCTATCCTTAAATATTTGTTGAATTTGTTATATAAAATAAATAATATTGTCCCTGAAATATTCTCAAATATTAAAGAAATGGTTGACTTATTTCTTTAACTTTCTGCAGTGGAAATTTTGTCCTGTTTTATTTTTGTCCTATCTACACACTAACAAGTATGCTTCGAACTGCTTTTTCGACCAAACTAGGGAGAACAGTGTGGTGGCACATCAGTAAACCACCAGAAAGCATGCTTAAAAGTGCTTTTGTCCATAAAGACTAGCGCAGTAGCCAAAAGTTTGATTCATAAGAATAATACTTATAATATTATTTAAGTCGGAAAACTCACGTTTATTTGTAAAATGCTTGAAATAATGGAAAACAAATACACATGAATTGATACTGGGTCAATGCGCTATCTTTTAGAGGATACGCTTTCCATGGCCGCCATCTTGAATCTTCCTCGATTTTTAAAATAGAAAGGAGACCATGCAAGATATCAGTCTGAGCTAAAAATTTACCAGAAATAGATTGGTGAAGTGAGTTTTGGAATGAATGTATTTTTAAGAGAAATAATGAGATGTTACATTAGTTTGAGTAATTTATTGAAAAATTTAGAAATACTCTGATCTCTTGAAAAAGTACAAGAAATGAAGACCCAACCCACAAGCAATGGGTATTGAGGATCACATACCCAGTGTTCATTATTGTTTAGTTAGGTTTTCATTCCTTGCACTGTTTCAAGAAGAACAGAGTATATCCAGACTTTTCAATCAACTACGCATACTAATGTAACATCTCATTATCCCTATCAAAAAAATCATTCATGGCAAAACTGAGTTCTCTCATGTATTTCTGGTAAACTTCTAAACATATGTTACATGACCCCTTTCCCATTTTAAAAAAATCGAGTAAGATTCAAAATGGCCGACTTCAGGACCGAATCATGGTTACCGGATATACCCTACTCTGCCAAGTTTAGTCGGAAAAGCAGTTTGAAGCACCGATAGCTTTGCTTGTAAGAGATATTCTGACTGGTTTTGTTAAAAATACAAAACCGTAGCAGAAGGAACTTACCTAAATTACAATCCTGGCTAGAATGAGCAAATTTTATGTAGATATTCGCATCGTACCTTTTAGTTTGGATACTGCTGTGATGCTGATTACAGTTAAAGCTCACATAAATGAATCACGAAGACTTCGAGATGTTTCGTTAACGAAGAGAATGATCGACATCCCTTCATTCCTCGCCCCTTTCAAGTTACGCATTGCCTAACAGGACCTGAGTTGCGGTAACCTTCCATTATTCTAATGCTCTAACAGTTTTACTATTATCGCTTGTAAATGTATAGAAATACTTGAGAACAACACTATGGGCTTCAAAAGACTTGCGTGTGAATGACCGAGCACAGTACATGCGATTAAGTAATGCAGAAAGAAAACATGTGTAGCAACAAATACAGTGAAGGTATTCACTACATCTTCCTTAAACACCAAGGCTCTTTGCCTAAACCTTCTGAATGAAAAGGATGACGTGTACAGCTTCAAATTCCCACTGACTACAATCCTTGATTAAAAGCAGGAGCAAAGAAATATGAATTAGCGGTTAAGTAATGAGCGTAGTCAAAAGCATTTTCCTCTCTACTTAAGCTGGGTTTTTCCTTTAGGTTCTTCCCGAACTTCAGTGGTCATTGATCTTCCGATCAGGCATTTCCTTGAATACGATTCACCTACGAACTGTCTAACTTCGGACAATAACAAATGATACCAAACTTATCATCGTATTAAAACTGAGAGAATATTGATGTCTTGAGTGAAACTAGGCGAAATCGCTTTGTCTTCGGTTTTCCTTTCATAACCTTTTTCTTCCAAGAACCTAGTTTTTGTTGTGTATTCAAACATTACTTTTCAATGTTTCTGTCCAAAAACCGGTTTTCGGTTTCTCTCTCCAAACCTATGTAATAGAAATGCATTTGATTAAGTTCTCAAATGAAAGACAAACTTCGTGATAAACAAAGTCGAAGATTTGAAGAAAATACTACGTTTCATAAATACCCGGATTTTAAACAAAACCCAAAGCTTGTTAAAACACCGTAAAAAAAATATTTAAAAAAGAAATGGTTTCTGTTATGTTCTTCCAAAAACTGCAAAAGCTGCTTTTGTGTCCTTGAGGAAACAAAACGAAAGGAGGATTCCTGATATTTAATACCCTCCTACGAAGTTCTCTATCTTGCTTTTTTTTTTTTAGAAAGGACTCCCTAAATTTTTTGCTCTCTTTTTACTTCACCCGTCTGTCTGTATGCTGGGTAGCTCCTCAACCATAGCAGACAGAGAGAAACAGACTTCAAATTAGGATTCAGCGATTGCTATTTGCACGATTGTTCGCAATCTGCTGGCGTTCCAGCCTTTCTTTATGGTATTGTTTAGCTATAACGAGGGCTCCGTGCCAAAAGGGGGTAAGCGACACCTTGAAAGAAATTGAGATTCTGATGTTAGCATGATCATTATAGTGTCCTGCATCAACTGTCCGAAAGTAATAAATGACAAAAGTGGTTTAAAAGTAGTGAATGAAGGAAATTGCTTTTGGGAATTGATGTAGGACACAACAATGATTAAGCTAACATCAAAATTTCAAGTTCTTTCAAATTGTCGCTTATTACCTTTTGCCACGGAACCCTCGATATCCACTCAATTTGTAACACAGGTTAGAGTCTCAAGGATTGCAGGTAGAAGAAACTGACTTCATACTTAAGTTCAACACCATTTTGAAAGCAGCAATTAAATTCAGGGGGGGGGAGCAGAGCCCACTCACCGATTTTCCAGGGAGGGCTGGTGCTCACCCACCACCTTTATCGCACGCCATGGTTCTTGTGTTTCTATTTATGCGGTAATATTTGGTAAATGAAACATTGGGGTGCCGAAAGGTTAGAGCGCTCGCCTTCCGTTCGTGTGGCCATGGGTTCAATTCCCACAGGAGTCAATTGAACGGAGAGATTCGGAGCCCACTTTACCAACAACTGTAGGTCCCATCCTTAAAAGCTCACCAGCTCGTTTAGAACGTTAATATCAATTCAAACGAATCAATGACTACGATGTAATGCATTTGCTGGAAACCATATTTAGATGAGAGCCCTCCCACCGATCGAAGAGGTTTGCTCTCGGTAAAACCTGCTGGTGTAGAAAGGTCTTAAGATAAGATTGAGAAACTGACATTGCTGGTGTGTGAGTGCGCAAAACGGGAAATCACCCGTTTGTGCATGGGGAAAATTGAACAAGAACAAGAGAGGTGACTCGACCGAGTGGACGATGGGGTATTCCGCTTAGTGTGTCAAGGGGAAACTTAAAACTCATGTTTTGAGTACAGAACATGACACATTGTATTTATTTTAATTCTTACGCGCGACCTTGACAATGGAAGCTATATATAGGAGGAAAGTGAAACGGTACACATGAGCCCCGAAGGCACATAGAATACAAGACGTTTACGTCATCTCAAGAAGGTGAATGAATGTGTGAGCGCGAATTCTTCCACCGTCTGCACTTCTCACGCCTGATTACTCTAGAACGTGCATTGATGAATATACTTTAGGTTGTGAGTATGATACTATGAAAGGTTAGTACCTGCATTACATGTATAGATTGCGAATTTAGTAAAAGAATTGAGGGAAAAATGAATAAAAAAAGGCAGCAGAAAATATGCAGCTTAAAAATAAGGAGGAGGAAAATGGCAGACGAAAATTTGAGATAAGATAACCCAGTGAAGAAAATGCGCCCCAACCCCGACGATCCAATTTTTGCCGCCATCGGCCCGGTGTCGGGGGTGTGACAATCGGGGAAAAGTCGCATTTGAAGGAGGTTTACCGGCGGCCCGACGCCAAATGGGCGCGTTAGGCAAAACATCCTGTTATCAAAGCGGCCTAAAGAACGAAGCCAGGAGTGATGTAACTAGCTTAATCTAATCCTTGTAGTGTACCAATCACACCAGTACATTTTGTATAAATGGTTGGCAAAAGGGTGGGAAAGTCTTTCTGCCTCCCTTGTCCCGACAATGGGGTTGGGATTTGGTCGGAACTTAGGGAAATACCGACCATGTTCTAACAAGGCGGGAATATGACGGAAAGAATAGTCGAGAAGAAGGCAGGCCACCAATTATCTGAGACAGTCAGCAGAAAACAATTGCAATTAAAATCAGTGATAGTTACGAAACATCCAAAATGAGCTTATTTCTGGAAGGATTTTGCTGCCTTTTGGGATGTCGGCCAGACGATCGGGAACCGAGTGCAGCCCAACCCTGACCGGCGTCGGCCCAGCGGAGGGCCGACCCGGTTTTCTCCATTGGGAATGTTAAGAGCAAAATATGACAGAGATAAAAGTGGCTTTCCTTCTTAAAGAAAAAAACAAAGAAAGAAAGAAAGAAAGAAAGGAAGGAAGGAAGGAAGGATTAAACACATTGGAGTGCAATATTAATACTGTTAACACAATTTATTTCTGTGACATTTTTATGCTATTTCTTCTCTTTTGGGGAGATTTTGTCCGGAGAAATTTTGACATTCGCTCATGAGCAATATCTGAAGAGAATGTACTGATTTAGAAACGCTATGCGATGATTGATTTAGCAGTCTGTGCTGGAGTAGTCTTCATCAATAAGGCTTTGTCTTTGTCCGGACTCAAGATCCAATCTAAAGACCCACATTGTTTGGAAGTTATCTATTAGGTGTCCTTTTGATGCATTTTTCACCTTGGATTGTACGATACATTTGATATCTCGTGATTAACAAGTTCAGACATTTCCTTCGTGAACTACGTATATTCTTATCAGACAACAGCAATCTGTGGAGGAAGGCTTTGGATTTTGACATGGTATAGTCTTCTGGAAATTATAGTTTATGAAGTAGGGCATTATAGGTACTAAAATGTGAAAATGATATCTGCGGTTCCCTGTTTATACTAATATTCCCCAATGTTTCCATCATATTCCCCACTTCGTTAAGAAAGTCAATTCTATTACGTTTTCTACTAACACGGGTTCTTGAACTTCTAGAAGTCTGATTAACTCAGTGATAGAGCGTTCGTAGCATTCTGGAGGTCTTGGGTTCAATCCCAGCGGCCGACGATTCTGTCTGAGGTTTTTCCAGGGTTTTTCCTCTGTCACACCAGGTAAATGTCGGGATGACATCTTCAACATATTCCCTGGCCGTTACTTCCCGAATACTTTCCCTTCCGTTATCCCGGCCTGAGCTTTAGATGCCTAAAGGCCATAAATAAACATTCAAAATTCTAAGTCTGATGACAGTATATGGTATGTAAGATTACTGAAATTTGATTTTCAAATGCTTCTCTGTTACTAGGATTTATTTTTAAACTTTAAATTCCTTTGTGTGTATAAATGTTGTTATACATCAATTTCAGACACTACTTCCAGTAGCACACACACGTTGACGTTGAAAATACATGGATTAAACGTTAGTACCGAAAGGTAATTTTAACGTTGTAAATGTACCGAAATGTCCGTCTGTTCAATGGTTTATTCGACGCTGAATAACAGTTAAGAAGAAACAAGTTGAAATCAAGAAGCGGAAGATGAAGAAATGGGTTAAGTTGACCAAAACAGAGATTCTTGCTGTCTATTGGTATACACATTTAGCTGCATTTTGTCCGTTGCCTTCATTATGATATACAGAATTAATTTTTCAACAGCCACTTATGCAAACATCTGCTTTGGGGGTTCGAAGCTGGAACGTTCCGCACTCGTCATTGGTAGCTCGACATACTACCACATGTCCACGAAACCACCTTGAGAATTACTACTTTTTTTCTATTCCCTTTATATTACGAAGATGTAAAAAGCAGTTTTGAACGAAGTCGCCACAAATACAGACGCGTCGTTTTTACCATCATGTAAGAATAAGAATAAAGAATACTTTCCTTCTTTCTTTGTTATGTGCCTTTTTCCTTCTTTAACACTTTGACCATCGCTGCACTATTAAATTCGTACTTCTCAATAACTGTAATATGTCGCCTTAGAAAAATACATAGGCAAAGCGAAATCTATGTCATGGGTTGAAAGCTAAAGTTGAAAACACTTCACATTAAGGACATATTAACAAAATTAAGTGTTCATTGCAAAATAGTTTAAAATTCAATCTGTTTTCAACATGCAAATGAAAACATAAGAAACGTAGTTAATTTTATTATATTCGCTTTTGACCACAATTTGTATGCAATTAACTTAGAAAAGTAATCTAGGGCACAGTTCAATATAAATAGTTAAAAACACGTCACATTAACGTACTATCAACGAAATCATATTTTCGTTGAAATATAGATTAAAATTCATCGTGATTTCAACATGCAAAAGCGGACATAAAATAATTATTAATGGGATTCAAATAGTTTTTAATTACAACTTTTACTCGATTAAATTAGAAAGAATCCCATAAAACGAGAGCTATACCATATTTGAAAATAACAGTACAATCCATGTCGAACTAACATGTTATCAACAACAACAAGTCTTTGTTGAAATATGATTTAAAATTAAATGTACTTTTTAAACCGATAACGGTTAATCAATGAACTAAACGAAAAGCAACGATTTCAATGTCCCAATATCGACATTTTTTAGCACCTCTACACCGACAAGTTTAAATTATGATACTTGACAAGGGGACTGTATGGAGTATGGACCATGTTTTTTTTCACGATAGCGTTTGAGTATATTAGCACCCTTAAGTATATTCCTGTGAAAAAAAAAAAATAGCTTCGGGGCACATCGGGACTTTTTTGTAGCTCTATGAAAACAAAAATCTTCCACAAATATGTTTTAAACTGAGGCTCATGTTAAATTCAACAAGCTGAAAACTGGTAGTGACAAAATATGGGTAGTTTTTTTTTATTATTTTAATTAACCGTATTAAATAAATATGTGAAAAATATATTTACCTTTTAAATCAATAAGACGTAGAAAATACGCTGCTTGAAAGAACACTTTTACTATCGCCACTCACTCAGTCAAAATAAATGAACACTGACATTTGCTCACTATGGACCCCATCACTAACTGAAGTGAACGATGATTATGTTACCTTTGGTGGTTTAATGATGTCTTAACATAGCAGAATAAGAGAGTAAACAAGAAAACCAGAAATATTAATTCTGAATTTTAAGTTTATTCCCAGCTTTTGAAGTCATTGGGATCACTGTGCTGTGATAGTAAAAGTAGTAATACTGGTTGTAGTGGCCTTTTTTTTTTTAAAAAAAAAAAAAGAAAATCTTCTGTGGTTAGATAATCAGCTCTGGCCTAAGCCTGCTATGCGTCGCGGATAAAGTCCCATCGGTGAGGGTTCTTACAGGAGGGTTTGGATGAAGAAGATAGCTTCAATGGCCTTTGATTAAGCATCATTGCGGCATTCGCCTGGGAAACTTGAGATTAAAAATCTGGAAATTTTCAGTCAGGATAACCACCAATAAAATTCAGTTCTGTTTGTCTCCCTAGAACTTCAGAGGTCAGTAGCTGTTACTACTGAGGCTGGGTCAAGTAGTAGTAGAGATAATAATAGTAGTAGAATAAGTAGTAAGTACTGGTAGGAGTAGGAAAACAAGTAGTACTAGAAGTAGTGATGGTAAAAGTACACAAAGAAAAAAATATTTGTTTGTGGTTGCCAAAAATTTGTTACAATAGGGCCCAAACAATTACTCTAATCAAAAATTAGTTCAAATGAATTGCATTGTCATCACTGAGAGAGAGAGAGAGAGAGAGAGAGGGAGAGAAAAACGGATCCTGAGCGAGAATGGAACCGAAGTCTCAGTACTTTGGAACCTAACTGCTACGGCGTCATACACACCCCTATTGAACAGTTTCCTCTATACTTATCAAGTCACATTAATATCACAAAATGGAATTGCTTGTCAATTATAGAATTTAGATCATCAGTTAATCATTCTAAACTATTTTGTGATTAGAATCTTGCTTACTTCTTAACTTCATGTATTTCCGGCAAACGAAGGAATAACATAGAACTTGATTAATTTTGAACAAAACATATGTTTTTATGGAACAAACAGGAATGTTAATCAACATAGTCTGTTCTTAGTTTTAGAATGAATTTATTATCCAGCTTGTTGACACAAAGGCGTCCATCAGGATGGCAAGAGGGGCGCTCCCTAGCCAGAGAAAATTATACTAATATGGCACAAAATAAGGGGATCATGTCAGTTAAAACTTTTTTAAAAAAAGAAGACAGTACGTATATGGAGTTATGGACGCTGTTTTTGCCCCCTTCTGAAAATCACAATATGGGCGCTCTTGACAGGATACCTTATTGTTCATGTAATTAGGAAATTGAGAATTTTAAGTTGCAATAGTTTCTCAATATCAGCCGAACTCAGCTTAACTTTAGTTAGCAATTGTTGTAATCTGGTATGTACTGTGTATAAGACATCGAATTGCCAACGTATTTAAGTCATACTCTGTACCATTGTGATTTATTTCACTGGTGCTAATAAAATCTTTTAAACAAACTTTTGTTTAGAAGAAATAAAACTTTTTGTTTGGCCCTATTTTAACAATCTTTGTGTGAACCTCAAAAAAGATATTTTTCTCTGTGTAGTAATGTAATGGAGATACTAGCAGTAGTATTAGTAATAATTATGGTATTGATAGTAGTAGTAGTAGTAGTCGTATTGGTGCTGGTGCTAGTAATAGCAGTAGTATAATGTACAAGTTTTCTCTTCGCTTTATGAGATAAGATAAGATAAAATGAATTGTATGAGGGGTAACAGCACTCTCTTCGCTTATGGTTGAGAGAACATCAGATAGTATTGTCATAAGTAAGAAGGTACCAGTACTTACAACATTGACGAAGGCAGCACATTCATTGTCACCGTTAATCAAGGGCTGTACCTAGTGGGAATAGCCTTGATGTAAAAATCCTCCTAAAACCGTAAGTCAAGTTACGTCCTTAGAATAATAAGTTGTTAACATTATTTACGTATATCAAATGAAAACAAATGACAATCAGCACCTTACCTAAGAATATTTGGGTCACAAGAGTTCCATCGTACAGAAGATATAATCACCATCATCTCTATAATTAATAAATTTCAGTTCGTAGAGTGTTTCGTGGAAAACCATTATAAAAGTACACTTAAAGTTTTCTCTTTACCGACACTGATAAACTTTATTTTGTATGAGCCATTCTAGTAAGTTTTGACTTCGTCCCGTCACAATTATATTGTCAAGTTAAAACCTTGGAGGAATTAGATAGAAGGAGACGCCCAAGCTGCCAAATTTTGAAGCTGAAAATGGCCGCCCGTCAATCGTCCAGTGCGGCCATCCGCCATCTTCCGTATGAAAGAAAACCACGAAATCCCTATTGTTTTATGTACACCATACATATAATATGTATATGAAATCTATATCATATGTTATTATACTTACATTCGCTTTTTAGGTAACGTTTAAATTAACTCCAGGTGCGGTTGAATGAAAAAAATCTAGCAGAATAAACACTGTACAATGAAAATATTGACATCTGTAGCCGTTAACTGCGTAAGACCCCTAGCCACATAGGTAGATGTGTTCATTAAGGAATTCTTCTGCGAACGCGGCCGACAGAGCTTTATGAGTTCAAAATCCGTTCAGGGCGTGGATGTTCCTCTTTTTACTTCACTTCTGATCCAGAGGAAGGTAATGACAAATCACCATTGGTTCACCTTGTCCAGAGGCCTTCCCAGTTCTTTTAAATTTTCCTTAATTTATTACTTGCATTATCCTCATTATACGCAGACTTGTATATATATAATTAAAAAATTCTAAAGCAGAAAAAAAATGCCTACACTGTAACTTTGATAAATTAGTTATTAATTCCAGATTAAATTCCGTAGAGGATTAAACTAATAGGTAAATTTTTTGGAATTCGTTAGTATTGAAAAATGTAAGCATTGCCGTCTCGAATTAATGGAGAATAAAGCAGAAAGACCAGTGAAGAAGAGGGAACTCTTTACGATAGCAGAAGGGCGGGAATTAGAATGTGTCAGATAAAGCGATAGCAAGATGCAATCTATGAGACAATCTGGGTTTAATTAACCCACTTTCGCTTACTCGGCATTATTTTGTGTCTGCATGAATTTCCTCCCGTTCGATATCGACTTTATCGAAACGTGCGAGAAGGGATAGCCTCTTAAGTATGTGCGCCGAGCAATCCTTAATGGCCTCTCGCAATGACCTTCGCAGTGCATGGATAAGTACATTGTGTTCAATGCAATGAATCTGTGACATAGGTACGAGGTAACCATAACACTAATTTATATTAAGCATACACAATCGTGTTTGATAATGATTATAAAACGATAAAGACATATAAGTACACAGATACGCAATTATATGCAGTTATGGCAATTAAATTCGAACTGATGAGGCTTACTAGTGGAAAGACCGCTCTGCAGTCGAGAGGAAAGCTCCATCCCCCCGATCGAGCATCCAACTGAGATGTTTCCACACTTCGTATCCCAAGACAAATGTCCCTGTGATATTTCACATTAGGGTTTGGTTCACATCCTACCCAAATTTCTCACAAAAAATGTACAAGGTTGCATTTAGTTTAAACACTGATTCTCAAACTATCCTTGACCTAGCGATGGGGAAAATCTTTCCATTTAAAGCTTTCCTACAGGAACAGGACAATGAATAAAGATAATACACAAGACTTCCTCCCAGTGAATGTGTACCGCATGTTGATGTAAAACAGGCTTTACAATGACTCAGGAGAATGACTCAGAACACGAGTGTAAAAATAAGAACTCAGAAGCCTTTTCTGAATATACTAGGTATTTTGTAACAATTAGCTTTTGTCATGCTATTAGATATTTCAAGTATCAAAAGCATACAGATTATATTAGACATAATGTCGAACTAGCGAAAACGGGTTAGTCATATTATATTTATTATTAGACGCTTAACAGACTCCATGTGTCTGCCCAACCGTAAGGGAATTTAAATAGCTCCATAGCTCTAATTTTTACATTTCTTGACTGTCATAAATTACAATTTACCCGTTGAACCATGTAAGCATACTAACATATTGATACACATGTTTATAACAGTGCTTCTAAGATTCAGAAAGCGTAAAGTGTTAAATATGTTCCAGTATTCATTTCGAAAAGATTTGTTACAATTTAGTCTCTCATTTACCTGGTTTATGAGATGCGAAGCTACATGGTGACCGTACCAGTAATGGACCAGTTGCCAGTGGTTGACTAATAAGGGAGACAAACAGTAATAATAGTTTATATTGGATATAGTAGTAAACACAGTACGTTTTTATACTTCCATAAGGTTTAATTGTGTAGTCCCTCAATGCTGTGCAATCAGGAAATACAGTACCCCCAAAAATCAAATAAAAAGTGTAAAGGGCATCTGGAAGAGAGCAGAGCGCACAATAAGAGGATAGAAGTATAAGACATACAAGATATCAGTGCATATCGAGTAGAAAAGTACAGTGAAATAATTAATTATTGCATTCCTTCGTTGTTCAACGAACAACCTACAGTAAACGGAATCAATGATCTACACTGCAAATCCGTAGTTCACAATTGGCTACTACAACTGGTCAACTACTGGTGTTACTACTATTTGTCTTTTGTCGTGTTAAATGAAATAAATGCGATCTCCTTTTTCTTTGACTTATTCTGCATGGCCTTAGAGTTTGTTTCGTATATATTTTTTCTATTATATAAACGTCCGTTCTTGCTTAGAGTTGAAATTTTCCTTATTTGGTCAAACATTGATACGGTCACCCTATAAATCACATTATTGAATTGTAATCACATTTAATTTACACGTGAAGGTTTGGTATTATGGTTAAAGAATACAAAAATATATAGATAATTTGTAAATGCTTATGAAATATTGCTTAGCTCAACATAAAGAGTAACCAAAACTTCCAGTGAACATCGAAAGCTGCATAACGAAAAACAATTCCCCAAAGTGCATGAACTATAATGAATACTACTGACATTTCCTTTAGCCAGTTTTCATGTTATTAATTTAAATATATGAGAAAAAATAGAACAGTTATCCTTCTCTTTAAATTCTCGAATTAACATATTGACGGCATAATAAAAAGCATAGAAAAGCACTTATAAATTTATGGCATGGAGACAATTAAATAAACATTTTATATTTCGAAAGAAATTTTCTCTAACACTCCCCTGTGAAATGTGACATTGGGACCACCCTTCTTTTTGAACCTGTTTATGCATCCAAACGGGACACAACTTATTACCATTTTAAAAATCACAGAAAAGCACAAAGAATGATCTGATTATTTGCATGTCTGTGAATGCAATACTTCAGTTTTATTCCATACGCAATATGGCGGACCGTGATACATACAACCGGAGCGGCGGCCATTTTCGGCTTCAATTTATATTCGAAGTAGGGGTACGTTTGGGCGTCTCTTTCTATTTTATTCCTCCATGGTTGAAACCCACAAACATGCATGTCCCTGGCGGGATTCGAACTCGCGACCTTTGAGCCACTGACCTACCGCCTCAGACCACACGATGCCTGGTCGGCCCATACCACACTGCAAACTGGAGTAAGTTCATTAAACAGTTAACTGACCTTTCAAACACTTGCAGTTAGCGGACATTCGATAATTAGTATTACTTGCAGTGTCTAATTTTTAGATAGTAACCGAATAACTATCACTAGGGACCGGATTCTTGTGTCCCAACCTACTTCATTCCTTACTCCGTAACTAAAATATACTTGATTGGGGGAAAATGTTCGAGTATGAGTATAGTAAGCATAGTGTACATTAATGTATATTTACGTACCGTTGCAGGATACCAGTGATAGCATTAATGCCACTTCTGCTACAAAAATAATCAACTGTATTTGTTAGGAAACCCATAGCTAAGAAACCATTTTTTTTTTTCACTATAAATCTCCCAAACATCTTAAATTTCTGGCTTTTAACTAGACAACGACACAGACAATATAGGTAGGTGATTCTGTAGTGCAAGGCAACCAGATTTAGTCTTGAATGCTTTTTATTAACACGTTTTTATTAACTCGCTTTCTTGTCTGTCTGTTCGGTAAAAATTTTGCAATCGATTTTAAACTCACTTCTCGATTAGCTAGAGACTTGAAACTTAAAAAAAAAAGCTCAGAACTAGGTGACAAAGCAAGATTAACTTATGACATTTTGAAAAAGTCGCCATCTTGGATCCAAAATGTCCGCAAAACCCATTGTTGTATAGAATAGACAGCCTAAACGGCTAGAGCAATAGAAACGAAATTTGGTATAAGGGTACACTATCACTAATAGGTTACGAAAATATTACCAAATGTCTCTAAAGACGCCATCCTGGATCCAACATGGTGGACACAAAAATTCATTTTCTACACCGCGTTTGAGCTAGAAATACGAAAATTGGCATAAAGGTGTATTATAACAAGTAGTTTAGGAAAATATTACAACATTTTGAAAAATCGCCAACTTGGATTCAAAATGGCCTCCCAAATATCATTTTCCACACCATTCGAGCTAGAGAAATAACATTTTAAATGAAGGTGTACCATCATGAGTAAGTCACGATAATATAATAAAATATTTTTAAAAAAGTCGCCACCTTTAATCCAAAATGGCCGCCAAAATATTTTTCAAACCATTGAATCTAGAGAAATGAAACTCAGTATAAAGGTGTATGACCAAGAGTTGGTTACGAAAAAAATAATAAAAAAGGATTTTTTAAAAAGCACACTTTTTAAGATGGACTAAACAGTAAAAAATAATAAATTGAATTAATCTTATGAATCGGAAAATTAAAACGTGGGTGCTCTTAGATATTGTGATACGGTAAGCAAGAGCACCCACGCTTTTATTTTCCGATTCATAATATTAATTCAATTTATTGTTTTCTTTCTTATCAGTCCATCTTAAAAAGCGTGTTTTTTTAAAAAACATCCTTTTTTAATATTTTTTTTTCTAGATAATTTCTACGTAAAAAAATTGTTGAAACATAAATAACAAATTAAGTAACACAAATAGACAGGGCGATTCCTGATATTTCAAAAAATTACCGGGGCGGCATATTGGTCCTCCCTGGCTGTACTACACCCCTGCATATATCTACCTGAATTTTATAAAACCTGCAGAAACCTAATTGGAACGTTAAAACCTATACTTGTTCAAATGTATTTGTATACACTTTGCTTTTAATGTAAAACTAGCTGATTTGCCCGCTCGTTGATGCGGGGTGAATAAAATATATTGTCATCCAGCCATGCCGATAGGGGTTGAACTTGGACTTAAGCGATATCGGGAGTGTTACTATTCATCTCAGCGACCCCGAAAATAAAATTTCACGACTTGGAGCTAGTCAACTCGTCCAACAACATTGTAGTGTGGGTTGCCGCGTACTTTGCTTTTAAATTTCCCACTGTCGTTACCACCGCATTGAAATTCAATGGACAATTAGATGGTCGAATATCTCTGAAGACAATATTTTTTGAATCAAAGTGATATGATAACTTCCCAGTCCGGTCCAGTGTCTGATCATGTGCGTCGTGTGCGAAATATCATTTCAATCAGTCAAGCACTTTTTGCGTGATGCTGACGCACACATAGTCACTTTCAGCTTTACATATACATATACAGTATATATATATAGAGAGAGAGATAGCAAAGAAAATTGAATGAGGAACCGGAATATTTTTCTCTGAATGGTGAATGTTTCTGCAATAGTAGAAGAGGACCGGCTGGTCAGTTATCCTCTACTCTCCTGTCTCCTATAAAACAGTGCGTTCTATAAAACAATTGGACCAAATCAGTGCCTTTATGTAATTGCGCGTTGAGGTAAATCTGCTGTCGCGTAATCTAGTTCGTGGGTTTATGTTTTAGAGAAGGCGAGAAGCAAAACCATGGGTATGTTTATAAAAACACTGATAATATATTTTTCAGCAGAAGTGTTGCCAGGCGCTTCAGAATCCAGTTGCTCAGAAACTTGCTACCTCTTTCTTAAAACGCACTGGCACCTACTTTATTCGTCTTTCCCTTTTCATCTTCTTTATTTTTCTCCCAGCTTCTCCCGCGACAAAAAAGCTCAATATTTATGTAAACAAACGACTCACGAAAAGATTTTCTTCTTGCGTAAAGAGTAAAGCGCGTTTGCATAAAACTAGTCTTGAAGCTGTCTCAGTGCAGCTGAAGAAAGTTTTACAGAGGAATAACATGATTTGATAAAATGAAAACAGTGTGCTCAGTTCTGCAAAGGGACAATTTCAATGAATTATCCTGGGAACCAGAAGCAGTGTCAGCAATGAATTACTTCTTGTGACATAGAAATATTTTTTTATGTGTACAAATGTGTGCTTGCAGACAATAGAAAGAACTTTACAGCAGAGAACTTGGAAATATACTTAGTTTTGTATTGTAACCGAGAAAAGAGTAGGCAAGTAAGGTTTCTTTATATTGTACTTCCAACTTTAATGAAAGCGGAATTTTAAAAATGCAATTGCCAAGGTATAATTAAAATTTTAAGACTTGTCTTTGATTTAGGAAAATTTAATACTTTTCCACTTTAGTACTTATAATTTTCTTTAAAAAGTAAATGACTACTTTTTTTTAGACTAAATATGAAACCTAAAAGAACCGAAAATGCTGTTCACTGGCTCAAAAACTCTAAAATGATGGTTATTAGAATCTAAAAACCCAGTCCCTAATTAGCACCATACATACACACAGAATTACGATTGGACACTCAAACACATACTATTTCTAATCCATAAGATTGTAAATAGTACGTACGATGCTTCAAAGATTAAAATTCGAATAAAATGTGTAGTTGAATAACTTTCTATTTGAAACTTAAATTTGTAAATTTGCGAATTTGAAAGCTACGGTTCTTTCTGCTGTTAATTGTAGGTTATCTTTTTAAAAATAATATATCTCAACCTTTTGGGTTTATTAATTGTGCTCGTGATCACGATCCCGTCCGGGATCCATTGAACGTTGTGGTTCCCAGTCCGTTTTACCAAAAACTGTAGGTTCCGTCCTTAGAAGCTTACCAGCTCGCTTAGGACGTTAATAACAATTCAATCAATCAATCGGGGGTAATGATAATACGTATGTTTTCAATTCGTATCCATTAGAAGTTGTGCGTGTTATTAATTAGTTATATAACATGAATCTAGTAGTAGTAGCAATAATAATACTCACTTAACCAAAATCTCCAAACGTAAGTGCACTTTTCTTAAGGTGATGTGATCTTCCGAAATGCAATGTCTCTTCGTAGGAACTAAATGAACTTTTGTCTCAATCTGGAAAAGTAGCATTTGGTGACTTCTATATAAGCTGTAACGAAACTCAAAATAATTTCCTGTAGTTTCATACTGACCAGTGTCTCATCATGTGTCGGGTATTGTTCAAAGTGTGTAAGAAGGAGGAAACATGTATTCAAGGTCTTTATAACTTAAACAGCTCTTGGTAACAGCAGTGTACAGCAAACAAACGCTATTACAGATAATTATAAGAAGAAGGTTAGAATATGCGTGTATGACTAACATTTGAAGTGACGTAAAAGTTCCGGAGACAATTTGATGATGTAGTTGTTTCATGCACATGTTCGAATGACAACATTGGCCAAGGGAAAGTACCCAGTGCCTTTGGTCTAATGGCTGCTATCGCGGACTTCGAAACGACATTGTGACTGCATCTAAGTTTGACTCCTTCTGTAAGCCATACTCAGGATTTCTGTTCCATCAGGTGAATGCCAGTTTGATATCTAGACCAAGGTTCTGTCTGCTCTTTTCACCTCCCTTCCCCCGGGAAGAGTGCTCACTGTTAGACCTTAACATATTGCCAGTGTAACAATGTCGGTCCACGGTACCCCCCAAAAATGGGCCCCACAAGCGGGTTCTGCTCGGGGTCCACTCTCATTTGTAGAATATATACGGTAGGTTGGCTCAGAGTTCATGGCCATTAATATCGCGCCAATACACAACAGTGACGCGGGAGCGCAGTGGCGTGCCGTCACAAGTCTTTCTTTCAATGGAATTTTGTGAGGGGAATACACGCTGTAAGGAGAGGTTTTCTGTTGGTATTGAATAATTATTAACTATACCATATTAATATTAAAGAGTGAAAAGTATGTGACTGGACCGGGGATCGAACCCGGTCCAGTCACATACTTTTC
>JAGDQP010030829.1:4942-22327 GCA_022664845.1 Lepisma saccharinum | reverse complement strand
AAAGAAAATCCTTTTTGTATCGAATTGTGACGGGTGACGAAAAATGGATTTATTTTGAAAACTCGAAGCGGAAAAAATCGTGGCTTTCACCTGGCGAAGCCGGTCCTTTAACACCAAGGGCAAATCGCTTCGGCAAGAAGACCATGCTTTGTGTCTGGTTGGACCAGAGCGGTATTGTGTATTATGAACTCTTGAAGCCCGGCGAAACCGCTAATGCACAACGCTATCGCCAACAAATGATTAATTTAAATCACGCATTGATCGAAAGACGACCGGAATTGGTACGAAGACATGGCAAAGTGATTGTGTTACACGACAATGCGCCGTCTCACACAGCAAAACCAGTGAAATACACCTTCAAATCGTTTGGATGGGACATCGTTCCGCACCCGCCGTACTCCCCAGATCTGGCGCCATCTGACTATCACCTCTTCGCATCAATGGGGCACGCGCTCGCAGAGCAGCACTTCAGCAATTCCGAAGACGTTGGAAAATGGCTCGACGAATGGTTTACCGCAAAAGATAAGCAGTTTTTCTGGCATGGTATGCATCAATTACCAGAAAGATGGGCGAAATGTGTAGAAGCCGATGGCCAATATTTTGAATAAAACAAAATCAATTTCCCTTGAAAATTACGTGTTTTCTTTACCACAAGAACCGACAAAAACTTATGCATACACCTGGTAAGCTACATTTTCATTCTGTTTGTGTACAATGCATAGAATACTCATTCCAGTAAAATGAGATCGATAAAAAAAATGCACTCAACGGGACTTGAAGGTGCAACTTCTTATATACAATATTTTCGTGTATTAATACCAGAAATAGAGACCTAATTATTAAGAATGAATTAATAGAGAAAGTAGATAAATTCAAATAATTTGGAGAATAATAACAAGCAAGAACGAAGTCACGAAATTAATTGAAAGTCATTTAACATTGGGCATCCCATATTTCTATTCAGTCTAGAAACTCTTAAGCCCCTGATTAATATCAAGGAAGTTGAAACTGAGAACATTCAGAACTGTTATTTTACCGGTAAAACTTTCCGGTTGCGAGAGTTGGAGTACGACTCTAGCAAATGAACATAAATTGCGTGTGTTTGAGAACAAGACCCGATTGACACGGAAGCATTTATGCTACGATAAATCTTAGTGCTAGAAGTATACCAAATATAAAATGAAAATGTTATGGGTAGCATCTTGCAATATTGCAGCATCTTGCTATTACACACCGACACTACTGCTATCGCTAATATTTATCGTAGCATAAATGCTTTCGTGTCAAACAAGCCTAAGGTTTTGAGAGAGAGATACGGCCGAAACGGGAGGAGCTGACTGGAGAATGGAGAAAATTGCAAAATGAAGAACTCCATGGACTGTAGGATTGTGATGCCCTGCTGTGAACTAGGTAGTAAAAAAAAAAGATGCGAATATCTACAGGGTGCATCCAAAACTCATGCTACATGCAAGGCTCAAACGCATGCTCAGCGGAGAACATAAATAAGACAAAACAATCCAAGGGTGAGGTGAATAGCTTTCATCACTTTTGTTTAACGATCCATTATTTTACTCCACTGAAACACATGAGAATATCCACCAAGCGAGTTGCATATACATGAATAAAGTTGATAGCTAATAAAATAATAACCTCTATAGGCCTATGTGTCGACGAGATAAAAGTAAATGTTATAATTTTGCGCAACGGTAACATTGTAAATGAATTCAACTAATTATTTTAATGCAACAATGGTCATAAAGCCTAACTGCATATAAAAGCACAGTGTAGACTTCGTACATTGAATCAGCGTAAGTCTTCATTCCAAGGCTAATTTAAGCAGTAGAATTATATCTGTGAAGGACTTTAGATAACCCCTATGGGTAAATAATAATAATAATGTATTTCAAGTGGGAGTAATTCTCTACCAACAGGAATCAAGATTTATTCGTAGCCTGTAATTCCAAATAAAACAATTATCACTAATATAAAGGTACTTAATTAGTACTCAGGCCTTCCCAGAGAATCTAATTTAACCTTATTTAATTCATTTCAATAGACTTACATTGCTAAACAATGTCGAAGTGACGCAGATAGATTATATTAGGTTTATGAGTCATGTAAAATACTATATTAAAGAAAAGGGGGGAAAGAATCTTAACATTCAAAAATTATTAGTTGAATCTCATATATTTTCATGCTAAATTTTAATTGTCTCAGATTATACTAAAAAAACAGCCAGATTTTGTTTATTCAATTGTTTAAATCTCAAGCTTATATCGTAATCAGTAATAGTGAAATCATTAGTAAACATTTGATATTTTTAGAACTGATTTATTCAACTCAATGGAACAGTACATATTTGAAAAGGATTTAAGGATCAAAAGAGAGTTACAAAATTGCACTTTAATTATATGTTAAAAAAAAAAAAAGTTAAGAAGTAAATTAATTAGGTTTTACATACGGAATCCAATAGAAAAGGTTAGCTTTGGTCGTATTATTATAAAATTTCAATAAAATTATCCAGCTGATACAATTAGACAGGCCAATATAATTGTACAGTATTAAGCAAGGCATTACTATAGTATTGACGCACCAATTTTTAAATCTCTAAGACCAAACCAAAATTACTTAAAACACACACATTAAGTGTTCATGGGAGGCGAGTGGTTTACGCAATTGTTTTCTTGCACTTTTTGTAGATTATCTTAAATTAGTGACCATATGAACGTGGAGGTTAGGTAAAGTTAGGTGCGGTCATGTATCATTATAAAATGTATTTTTATATGTTCACATTTATTACTAATAATTCCTTATTTTCCTTTTCCGTAAATTATCTTAAATTACTGAACATATGAACGTGAAGGTTAGGTAAAGTTAGGTGCGGTCATGTACCTTTACAAAATATATTTTGACATATATTCACACTTACACAGGCGTGTTAACTCTCCCAATTTCCATCGTGTACAATTGTTTCGGGGCCTTTTCTTTTTCTTACATAAATACTCTGTTAAATAACCTTCAAAATGCACTTTCCCTCGTCATTTCCATACGATTCAATGACAGTAACGCAAGAAATGTCATAATCATCACAAAGACACGCCATTACAACACTGCCTTACCGCCTTCCACATGACAACAACTCTAACTCTACGCAAAATAGTTCCTTCCGCCACAACATGCAGTGCGTCCTAAAACATCTTCAAAACACACTAAAACTAAATCATCATTCACTGCAAATGTTACAAACATCAAAATTTACCTCCATAATACTCTTAAACATCACACAATTATCTCAATTCCTCCTGTAAATTTCTAAAAATCGGTGCGTCACTACTATAGTTAACCCTTAAGCAATCACTGCATGATTAATACGAGCTGAATCAATCAAACCTACAAAATAGTAATATTAATTAACATATCTGAACTTTCAACTGAAGCTTTCTTAATATCATCATAAGAAAAGTTCTGGTGTTTTGAGTATAAATACTAGCAAAGAAGCCGAACATGTTAAGAATTCGCTGAATTCTTACCGGCTACGCTGAATGAATTGAATAGCATAGTAACTTAATCTAACCTCATAAAACTAATTTACGGAACAAGAACAGCAGATAAACTTTAAGGAGAATTTAGGTTAAAGTAAGAACAGATAATTTTGAGAGAAAAGGTTATGGAAATCGGGCTAGGTTGTAAACCCAAACATATCTGGCGGAGTGGGTGGTATCATTCTGCAAAATATTTAGTGTGGCATTATTATAGGGTTAAGCTTATCACTAAAAGTAAAATTTCTCATGATTAGTAATCGTTCAAGAACGCAATATATATTTACAATTGTATTAGTGTTGTGTTGCTACGCAAATCAATGCACAATATTAAAATTTTGCATAAATTGAAGGAAAAGGAAATAATTAACTATTTCTGTCTCAAAAGAACTTGCCTGATCTTATTTACTAAATCTTTGGAACTGTAATGATCCTAATTTTGATGCATAAATAGAGGATTTTGTATAGGTTTACACAAAATATGCCAGTTCCATCATATGAACCTGTGTTCAAAATAAACGCACACATCTCATCTATCTAGGGGAAGAAAAATAACGAAAAAAATAATCCCTCGATTATTTATACTAGCAACAACGTATATACAGCAATTACCGGCTTATAGTCTAATTAATATCAAAAGCAAAAATAGTTTATTCAGAAAGTAAATAGAATGAAAGAAAGGACTAAAATCAGCCGAAAAGGAGAGATATTCATCATTTAATTCAATTACTCGGCAGCCAATTACTGCCAAGAACACTTTCCATGTCGGTAGCCTACGATTCAAAATAAAAGAGAACAAGAAGAATAGAAACAAGTAGGACATACAATGACGTCACTATGATGCATCATGATGTAGGATGAAACACAGTCAGAACATGATTCACCCGACATCGTAAAAATATTGAAATCACGACGACTAAAATGTCAGGGCATGTAACTCGAGTGGGAGAAGAACCAAGAATATGTTCCATCGTTGTTGGAAAACCAAAGGGAAGGAAGCCGTAGAGAAGACCAAGACATCGTTGGGAGAAGAACCAAGAATATGTTCCATCGTTGTTGGAAAATCGAAGGGAAGGAAGCCCTAGGGAAGACCAAGACATCGTTGGGAGAACAATATTAGAAGGGATCTTCGAGAATTAGGTGCATGTGATGAGAACTGGCTTAATATTGCCCAGGATAGAATCCAATAGCGTATGTTTGTTAGTGCGACGATGAATTTACGGGTTCCGTAAACCATAGAGTTAGTTATTAACACCTGAAGGATAAACTACTACTACACGAAATCTATTTACAATTTAAAATTCCCAGACAGTGTTACTCCTTGTCACACATTAAGCCTAAGATCATTTGATTTTGGATATCAATGTTTATATTCATTATAGCGTACAGTAGTTGTATAGTCCTATATATTAATATTTGTGCAACTTCTTTTTACATGAATCTTGGTATGAGACTTGTAAAAAAAACTAGAATATGAACGAAAGATCAAACACAAGATTAACTTATATTACAGAAAATCCTGATATTCCTCAAAAGACAGGGAAGATGAAAGATATTGAAAGATTTGACGGCCCATTCTTTGGTCTTTCACTAAACTACGCCAACAGATTTGATCCTCAACTGCGAATTCTCCAGGAAGCTGTCTTCGAAACTATTGTAGACGCTGGTAAGCTTTTCTCTATTCATAACTAAAGTGTGGTTTTAATACTAATCTGCTCGTATAAAGTAGTTGGTATCACTTATTAATTATACAGCATTTCAGTTAATAAAATAGGCTGACATGGCTTATACACTATAATTTATTATAAAAGAAACCACACATAATATGCGTAACGGTACAGTGTTCTAGCAACAACTTCTTCAGACAAAACATGGATCTAAATACGGGAAACGGATCTACTAGCGACTCGAAATTGAAACCAACACAATCCATGAGTATCTGGCAGGTGTAATTGATTTAAAAAACAACAACTGAACATCACGTTCTGTACAATACCATATTTAAAATATTCCAATCTTCTTCCTCTCTTTGTTAGCTAGATCTTCATCCATTCTTTGCTTCCTGGGTGCACACACCCAGGCATAGGTCAACCAATAAAGGCCACTTTAGACGATACTATTTCTCGTACGAAGAATCTTAGCGAAAGCAGTTTGCCAGCGTAAAAAGAAAAAAGTTATGGATTTATACCATAGCATCTTGCCCTATTGTAACATTCTCGCTTTCATACTCTGGCACTACTTCTAATCGTAAGATTCATCGTAGCATAGATGCTGTCGTCTAAAGCGGCCTTTAGACGCAAGTAAATCCCAATTCTCCAGACAAGATTAATCAAAAATCGGCGTCAAGTTGACACAGCTTAATTGTATTGGGCCAGTCAATCCGTTTACTGTATTTACATCTATTCAGACAAAACATGAATTGATTTTTGTTTTGTCTTAGGTTGGGGTTGATAAAACACTGAAACTGTTACGCTTAGGGCTGATTTTCATGAAAACTTGCATTGCTTGCGATTTGAGTGAGTAGCCAGTAAAAACACGTATTTTATTGCGTGTTCTACGTTCTATGTAATAAAACACGTACTTCAATTGGCTACTCATTCTAATCGCAAGCAACGTAAGCTTCCAAGAAAAGGAGCCCTTACTGTGTTGACTTTTTTTTTGGTAATAAAGTATAATGTATAAACCTTGTCATTGTCAAACTATTTTATTCACTTAAGTATAGGTACAAGGCTTCAACATTTATATCCACATTTCAGTGAGTGACTTCCTAACTGAAGTCACTAATAACCATTGCCTCTTGTTCTGATCTGTTCTGTTCTATTATCTAGTACGGAAATGGCATTAATTAAGCCCACCCATTGTACATTCGTTTTAAAAATTGCTGTTTTATAATAATATTATAATAAATTACAGTTTAACAGTCAATCTGTCTTAATAATTGATGTTTTAATGTCAGTTATATATAAGTTGCTATGGTTACAGTCCGCCATAGGCGTCAGTTCACTCTTAAACTCAAGTCACAGTCACTTTTAGATGTATATCTCACTGTCAATTTTGATTTTCACCTTGAAGAACTATTGTATGAAAGAAACATTGAATCACTATATAACATATCTTGAAAATTTTTCTTGGCGTGAAGTCCGAAAACACTATGAAATTATGCAAATTAATCACTAGAAATTTCAGCGGCTTCCTTCTATTAAGCCGCCATCTTGCCGAATCTCCCATTGCCTCTTGATCTGATATCTTAATTTTTTGTTTGTAATTCCGCAACTAGGATTCGATTAAGCTTGTTGTCTTATTGTATTCGATTTCAGTCCTATGGGTGAAAGTAGCCAGTTGTGGCTACTATATTATTGATGTTCTTGACCAGGAAATGTAGGTTGTAGGTAGCAACTTGTGATACGTGATCTTGACGTATGTTGTCATGGATTTAGAAACAGAAGGATGGATGAAGAAATCATGGCGGCGTATGATCAATCGTGTTGTGTCTTCTGACTTAAGTGTTTTTAATTGTGCTCGTCTACATGGTGTGGAATACGTTTTTTTTTGTTAAATAATGAAGTGTTAATTCGATGATTATATAAAACATAAATCTTTATATATTCAGTGCATATATTATCATATAAGTCACTAGCAACGTTCTTTGGCTTAAACTTTAGGCTTATAAATTAAGTCAATGTTAACAGAAATGAATTCTCAAATGTATTGGGAAGGGCATTTAGGCCCAATGTGTGTCATTTTCAGTAACTAATAATGAAGCTTAAAATGCTTTCGCTCCGTTCTAATATCGAAGCAATTAATTAAGGAAGGAATCGGTATCAAACATATTGAGCGGCATGGACGTCAAAATATCAAGTTACTTTTCTCTTTAAGGATAGATGCTAACAACATTATAAGTAATACTCAGCTGCATGGTAAACTTAATGCTATTGTGAAAATTCTTCTTTCATTAACACAAAAAAGCTGGTATTATAAATGGTATACCTATAGATATGCCCATCAGAGAATTTTAGCTAATGCTGAGTGTTCTTTTCCCATTCTTGGAGCACGTCGTATTAATAAAAGGGTGACTAATGAAGAAGGTAGATATCGTCCAACTCAATTAATTGAATTTGTGATGAAAACTCAATCTATTCCAAACTACATCTATGTGTATAAGGTGCGTTTTCAGGTCAGACCCAAGATAAGAAGAGTTCATCAATGTTTTGCTTATTTTGGTTTCTGTCACAGTGTTGCCACTTGTAGAAATGAAAGAAAGTGTGGCAACTGTGCTCGTCCATTTCATGGTACCTCACCTTGTACCTTTCCTATTGTTTGTGTTAATTGTAATTCTAAGAACCACAGGGCAGGAAATCATTAGTGCCCAGTATTTCGATTCCAACAGAACATCAATAATACTATGGAAAGTAAGAACATTACCTATCATGAAGCTCTTAACCTTTTAAAACCGAAATATTCCACCAGCTCTGAATGTTTTCCACCTCTAACGAGTGATTTAGTTCCAGAAGTGTTACCTAGATCGTTTTCTAAGAAAATAATATCTGTTGATAAATATACTCAATACTCTTCTCATGTTTACAAGGAACAATGTACAGCTGATACTGCCACTCAAACCGAAATTATGGTGGAAAAGTATGCAGATGAAAATGCCGAAGTTCATAAGCCATTTAGGGTAAAAAAACTTAGGCAATAATAAGAGGATACGATGTCAAGATGAAGTGTGTAGTGTTCATTCTAAAAATTATGATTTAGATTCCTCAAAGGATATGGAAGCAAATTCTGACGAAGCACAATTGTTACTTCATTTTTCCAATAATCAACAATGGTCCAATTTGTCTTCAAATCATTCGGATTCTATGCTTCAACAGATTCCTTCTGGTTCTAACGTTTCTCTGGACTCAAATAAACAATCTGACCATATGTTATTACTCCAAGATCTTGTTGAGTCTCTAAATAGAACCATGCATTCAATTAGTAACAAATCTGGTTTCGACAGTAATGGTGGAATTCTTGCTATATATCGGAATATGAAGAAATCTCTGGAAAATAAAATTGAAGTGCAAGGCTCGATTTAAAAGTTGCAAAGCAAAGCTTACTACTTCAACCTGTGATAACATTTTATACATTGTTTCTAAAGTATCATTGTGCGTGCTCTGCATCTCGTTATGTTATGGCCTTCTATAACTTGAAATTCATCTTCAGTATTTACTCTGTTTCTCTCTAATGAGCTTTAATAAGCCTAGAGAAACAATTCTACTCTGTTTTTCCAAAGTCTTCGTTAAGGCAGGCTCAATATGAGTAGCTAACGAAACAAAATAAAAACAAACAACTTTAGAAACAGAAACAGAATGTTCTATATGGAATATCTCTATAGTACCCATAATAAGAAAGAAAGAAAGGAATATCTTTAAAACAATCAATCAATCAATCAGTATCTTTAAAAGTGAACCTTTCCAGTATTCATAATAGCAGATGAACATGGTCTGATCTACTTTTTTCGGTAAAAACTAAAGGCAGAAAATGCAATGGCTGGACTGGATCTACTCGACTAGTGTTGTAAATCAACAACTTACTAAGCCACTCATTGACATAGAACTTCATAAACCATGGGTTACTGGCTGGAAATCACCTAGACAAGTAATTACTATTTTTTCCAAAATGAGATTTTTAGATACAACTACAAACGCTCATCTTTACAAAATTAATGTCGTTGGCACCCCATTTTGTAATTGTGTACCTAATAATTATATTGAAGATCTAAATCACATTTTCTTTCGATGTACCAAATATGAAGCTTCGCGTAGAAAATTGTTAAAAGCCTTTTTAAAAACCTATAAAAGCTTACCACTATCAATTCAGTTTTTAATCTGTGAACCTAACCTTCAAACTGGGCATATTTTATGGAGCTTAATACGTTCCAACAAAATTAATATTTAACTATTCCCTTTTATCAACCAATTTATTTGTTTAAACCTTTATTTTATCTTTGCTCTTCTATTCTTTTAATGCCACCTGTTTTGTGACTACATTTAATTTGTCCATGCATGCTTTATATTTTATGTTGTACTACGTTCGTTCTACCATTATGTTAATTACTATTACAAAAAATCAATATTCTTTATCCTCTATGCATGATAAACTAAATGCACCTAACATGCATTTGATACTTAATTGATTTTAACCTTTTATCTATTTTCAATAAGTGAAACCACTAACTGTTAATTAAATCTTACATGCTAGATACAAGGGCTTAAAGAACATGGAATAATGTATATTGGCATGGCATTTTATTAATTTTGGTGACTTTGAAGAAACGTTATTATCAATCATCAGATACTAATCCTTCAGTGTGTTAAATGACAACACTTCAAGTGCATGATGGTACTATTATTAACAATAGAAGTTTTGTATTAAAACTTATGTGAGCTTATTCTATATGCACTGGGTACAAAGACAAGAGGTCCATCTTAAGGTTCTTTGTCTAACAGCTGATCATTTGCATGTCAACATCATACACACCTAATGTACCATAAATCAAACCAGAACCAGTCTCTAAATGTGCTATTTGAGAATATAAAATATTGAGTACAATTAGGTTGGTTTACAGAAAGTTAGTATATGTGTGTAAAACAGTTGAACTGTTGAAGACGAAATGCTAGGGATATGTGCAAGTTGTGTTCCAATGTCTTGCGTTCACGATGGAGAAAAGAACCTACAATATGGAAGTAATTATGGCTATTAACAATGCCTAACATAATAAAGTTAAGTAGTGAAAGGGTTATTTTGAATATTGTCATCTAGATTTAAAGTCACTTTTCTATTACCTACTACAACTAAAGATTTACCACAACAATTCTGGCGCAGTTAAATATGGCTTCATCAAGAGCGCCTATATTGGAAAAGTTTGATCAACATACGATGAACATGTACATTTACTTGAAGCAGTTTGAGAGAATTACTGCCAAGTTTCGAAATCAAGAAAGAATCAATGGCGATAACATTTTAAACATATATTGGACACGAGTTATATTCACTGATTAAAAATATTTTTGCATCGGTAGGAGTCAAGGAATCGCCATATGTAGAACTCAGAAAACTTATATTTGACCACATTACCACGAAAGCAAATGTCATAGTTGGAAGATTGAAGTTCCATACAAAGAAACAAATTGAATTCAAAAAATCCCAAGAATACGTCCTCAAATTAAGAAACCAAGCCATGAAATGTTTCTTTGGAGATAATTTAGAAGAGGCTTTGCGAGACCAAATAGTAATATCAGAAATGGGTCTGATTTGGTTCAAACATTAATACCTAATCTTCAATAAAGTAACTGACAGCCAACCCAATCTTTTACGAATCACTTTC
Organism: Lepisma saccharinum; assembly: GCA_022664845.1. Taxonomy (NCBI): domain Eukaryota; kingdom Metazoa; phylum Arthropoda; class Insecta; order Zygentoma; family Lepismatidae; genus Lepisma; species Lepisma saccharinum. The sequence goes on along the minus strand of JAGDQP010030829.1, from coordinate 11,419 downwards.
AAAGTGTACCTGCTCAACTGTATTTTAACGCTAGGTATTTTTATATCAAAATGAGTAGATAGAATAAGGCATGTTAATTTATTGACATTGTGATAAATCTAAATACTGGTGTATAGTCTACCACTACAAAAACCCTTTTTGGGGTAAAAGGAAGAGTGACGCAAGAATTCTACTCACAAAAGAAGTGATATCTATTTTGCGAGTGACTTTCTTTGTGTCACTATGGCAAAAGTATTGCCTTTGTAATAAAATTAAGAGACAGTATTCCGCCATAGTGACACAAAGAAAGTCACTCGCAAAATAGATATCACTTCTTTTGTGAGTAGAATTCTTGCGTCACTCTTCCTTTTTCCCCAAACGGGGTTTTGTGCTGATATCACTTACTTTGTACTGATATCACTTATTTTGTAAGGCTGTCTATAAAAAAAGACTGTAACACGAGCCATCTATGCCGATGCTCCTCTCTCCTGCACACGCGCTATAACGTGTAGTAGACACGTGCACTGTAAATACAACGGAGAAACTACATCTGCGAGGTTGCTTCGGTGGCCTGGTGGTTAAGGCTTCGAGTTGGTAAACAAAAAAGCACTGGTTCGAGTCCCGGTGAGATTAACACTAGATTTTCCTTTCAGAATATATTTTCATGTGTTTATATATGTTTATATTCATTATTAATAATTGCTTTCCTGCATTTTACGTACATTATCTTAAGTTAGTGACCATGGCGAAGTGGAGGTTAGGTAAGGTTAGGTTCGATCATGTAAATTTTCAAAATTTATTTTTATGTTTAATATTTTTTTCTTGCATTATTCGTACATTTTCTTAAATCACTGACCATGGGAACGTGGAGGTTAATTAAAGTTAGGTACGGTCATGTATCTACATTTTTCTCCTTTACGTCATGTCCAGATGAGTGGAGCAGCGGAGGAGAGTGTTCTTCGTACGGGCTCGTATTTAAAAAGTGGCACGTGTTACTATGGCGGAAGGATACAAGATCGATTTTGCTCCATATCTCGAAAACCGTAACTCCTATAAAAAAATCTAAGCTTGGATTTACCCCCATCATAATGGGGGCCTGCGCCCTAAACCCCCCCCAGTACCACCCATTTGGGGCTAAAACATAAAGACACAGAATGACGGACATACCTTTCTATCATTTGTGAAAATTTTGTGATTCGGTTAAAAAAGTCGTAACTTTTGAACCGCTCCACCGATTTTAACGTATGATACACCGTTTGAAACGTATTGAAGCGTAGAATAAGATCCAGTAAGTTTCGGCCGCCTATATGGTCTGGGGTCAGTGCTATCCTAAAAAATGTGAAATTTTGATATTGTTTGAAAGCGCCCTAGGGGGGACCTAAGGAGATCCTACCGACCCATTTTTTTCCTGTGTCTTAGTATTGGAAAGAGCTTTCAAATGTAAGTTCAAGCATTAAAATCAGACTTATACTTCGGTAGATCCGAAACTAACTGTATACTATCTGAGTGCCACTAACAGTGTCCTTTGCCAGCGTCACTCGAAGAACTGCCGTTCTTCATGATAAATATAAAAAACCTTTAGGGGTAAAGGAAAGAGTGACGCAATAATTCTACTCACAAAGGAAGTGATATCCATTTTGCGAGTTACTTTCTTTGTGTCACTATAGCGAAAGTGTTCCACTTGTAATAGGCTTGCCAGACGTCCCGGATTGACCGGGACATTTCCGGGGTTGAGGAGATGTCCCGGCCTCCCGGCCAGTTTTTGGACTTGGATTTAGCAATAAAAGAAGTTACGTTTGCTTACCATACCAAGTTTCTATTGATAATCAGCGTATTGGCATTCGTTGTGTGAGATGTCCCGGTTAAATCTGGCAAGTCTACTTGCAATAACATTAATAAAATTAAGAGACTACGTTCTGCCATGTTGATACAAAGAAAGTCACTCGCAAAATATATATCACTTCTGCTATGAGTTACTCTTCCATTTACCCGAAGGGGTAATACTGATATCACTTATTGTGTAAGGCTGCCTATTAAAATAAGTGCATAAAAGTGCGATTTTATACCATGGTAGGCTCCGTATCTAAAAAAAACGGTAACTGCTTTGAAAAAAATAAGCATCAATTTGCCTCTACAAGGCCCGCAATTGAACCCCTCCAAACATTTGGGGCTAAAGCAAAAATGACAGACAGAATGACTGAGGCCATTTTCTATCATTTGTGAATATTCTATGATTGGACTAAAAAAGTTATAACCTTTGTACTCCTTTAGGGATTTTGACGTGCTATGCACCGTTTGAAAGGTATTGAAGCGTAGATTACGATTCCGCCAGTTTCTGCCTCCTACATGGTCTGGAATTAGTGCTATCATAAGAAATGTGAAATTTTTATTTTTTTTTCGAACCGTCCTACCAGGAAGGTCCTACCGACCCATTTTTCTCTGTGTCTTAGTATGGCAAAGAGCTTTCAAATGTAAGTTGAAACATCAAAATCGGGCTTATAGTACACAAGTTCCGAAAGTAACTGTATATATGTGAGTGCCGCTAACAAAATCGTTTGTGAGCTAGCGTCACTCGAAGATCTACCGTTCTTCATGATAAACATGGCTATAATCCTTGTTTGTATGATTAATATTGCAAAATTAACTATCATTGGTCGAACATGGAAACAAATGTATCTTATCGCTTAAATAGAAACTCCTCAAAATATCAATTATAGTATCACAACTGTTACCTTCAATCATTGGTTAATCTCACTTTGAAACATTGAACTTCCACTATCTATTATAGCCTTTTCAATTACGCATTGATCTGTATAAGGGATAAAAAACTATTCGACTTATTTGTTCACGTATTCAAAATCCTGTTGAACAATATCAATAAAGTGAAACAATACATCTTTTGAAATCAACCATAATTCATTGTCTTTTGTTTGTTCTGTCATATTGTGTTCTTGAACATTTAAACTATTCTTTGAATAAAACTTTCCTTCGTTTCGTAATCTATTAAATAGAGACATTTTCCAGAACAATACAAGGAAAAGATTGTTGTCCAATCCTCAGTTAACTTTACAGAAAGCTTTGGATATAATTACTGTGGAAGAACAAGTTGGAAAGGACGCTCTCTGCTTTCAACAAAAAAGTGAAAAAGAAGTCGACTCTTGCAAACACAAGAAGGCTACGAGCAATCTAATAAAAAGTATTTCTACTCTGGAAGAACACACAAAGTTTGCAAATTGTTATGCAAAAATGTTAATTTTCAGATGTCAACGTAAAGGCCATTTGGCCAGAGTATGTCGTAACAAAGAAGCCGAAGAAACAAAACCTGTTCAGGAAGTATCACAGGAAGCGGAGTTATTCCTATTTGTAGGAACCGTAAATACACCACGCCTGGATGACATTTTGACATCTGTAGGTACCCAAGATAGAGAAAGGGGAACATCAGATCAAACATCACGATAAGGAATTTACAGCTGTAGTACAGGCTGGCTCTAGGCATAATTTGATGTCAATTGATCATTTAGTGGGAATTGGTCTAAGCAAAATTTTAAATCAAGATAAAGATAATTTACATTTATTGAATAAATCTGAATTAGAAAGTTTGGGAACTGCTTCATGATTGATAATGCATTTAAAGCAAGTAAATCTAACATTCCTTTTAACTTTGACGGCTATTGCAAGTGTTGTCATAGGATGGGAATCTTTAGATCTATTAATACCAGGCTGGAGACATAGATTTGTTGATAGAGATACGGAATCTAAAGATAGATAAACTTCTGAAGAATCTAAAACAAATGAATCTACAGCTTTGATAGAAAAGAAGTTAGACTCATTGATAGTGTTGCAATCATCTTTGAAGGAGGAATTGCGAATGTCAAGTGATAAAATGAATGATCAAAGTTCAAGAATAGGATCTAAATTCATCACTTGAAAGCATGTTCATGAGAATTTCAGAAGCACTGCTGAGTAAGCTTACAGAAGCATTTCATACTTGGCAGTCAAATTTGAATTCGTTACAAAAAGTAAAACAAACCATGGACAAAATAGATGGACCATTGGACAACGCAATGTTGGATTTGAGCAACAATAGTTTGCAGAACGTAATAATGGATCAAAATGAAACACCTAAGCAGCAAAGAAATAAACGCAAGTCAAACAAGGAAAAAAAACATAAAAAGAAAGAATGTGGATGATAGCAGGTTAGATGAAGATAGTGTGAATGTTGAAGAATGGGTACAGAAGCAAGGTTACGCTCATGTAATAATAACACAGGAATTTAGTAGGCAGACTCGTTATATATATAATCTTATTACAACTGGTGCCTTGGATAAAGCAGTAACTTTAATAAAGAATTTGTAAGTAAGAAGGGCAGTAAGTGAATGTTATGGGAACTAAAACATTTTGATGTATTCAATCATATCTAACATGAATATGAAAGTATGAGAAATGATAAATCGAGCAAAGAAATTATGTTGAAGTGTATATTTACAGACAAATATGACCGTTAATGCTATTTTATGTCAGTTGAATGTAATCGTTCATTTCACATTTTCACCTCAGTTAATTTGTTTGTATGCATAGGTTTTAATTCAAGGAAAAGGAGGTGAATGCTATGCGTGAAAGTAGCCAGTTGTGACTACTCAATTATTGATGTTCTTGACCAGGAAATGTAAGTTGTAGGAAGCAACTTGTGATATATGATCTTGACGTAGGTTGTCATAGATTAAGGAGATCAACAAGAAGAGTTTTGGTATATGGAATGTCTCTAAAATTGCTATTTGAGAATATACGACATTCAGTACAATTAGGTTGGTTTACAGAAAGTTAGTATATACGTATAAACCAGTTGATCTGTAGAAGACAAAATGCTGGATTACATACAAGTTGTGTTCCAATGTGCGTTCACGATAAGAAAAGAACCTACAACGCGCAAGCACATATGGTTATTAACAATGCTTAAGATAGTAAAGTTAAGTAGTAAGTGAGTTATTTGATATATTGTCATTTAGCTAAAGTCACCTTTCTATTACGTACTATAACTAAAGCTTTACCACAACAGTGGGAATCACATAACATATACTTATTCCAAGTAGACTTAAGATGATAAGTCCAAGCTCATGAGCAAAATGTCGGTGGACTATCATCTGGACTTTTGCGGCTCCGACGTCGACCCAACGACCCAGAGTTGCACAAAACCCGACCTCCTGTTGACCAAGGTGGGCCTACGTGGAGCCGCCATATTGCACCCACCGAATCTCCAACCAAAACAACAGATTTTTTCAGTGGGCAAAAATTGAAAATTGACAACCGTTTCTGTCTATTGGTATAGATAATTAGTTAGAATTTGTCCACTGCCTTCATGATGATGAATTAATTAGTTTATAAATTTTCTAACTGCCTGCAGCGGAGCTTAAACCTGGAACCTTCCGATTTGTAATTCGTCATTCTAACTATTAGGATATGAAGGACTTTTCATTCATAATGACTAATATTTTACTATACGTTTTATGCTACGAGGGCTGTATCTGAAGTAAAGACATACTTATAGGATTGAATTCGATACTGGAAGAGGGATCGCTTATTTTATCTTTGTGTTAGAGCTATGAAGGCTGTTTAGTAGATCTTTTCTCTCCCATCTTGTCCCGTTTGGTAATTGACAATATTGCTGATAGACGGCAGTTCAGTAAGGTAGCAAATTTTCGCGGTTTTGTTCTGCATTGCCGTTAAGTGGGGCCTATCAGTCGGGTAACCTGCTTCAAGGCGTAATGATGCCGTCCAGTTGGGCACTGCCTCTGAGACAACCATGGCCCGCTTGAAATATCTCGCCATGCTGGCTGCTACATTAAATAAACATTGGTGATTTCTTTTGCCGCTCAAATGCTGATTTTGTGAATGCAAAAATAAACAAACAAATACATAAAGACCATGTGGAAAAAAATCACATTAAGTGATGAGTATGATTTTGTTAGTCCAATTGTGAACAATATCGTCTGACATAATCTTGTACATACATCGATGTTGTTCCATTGAAATTAGTATTGGAAAATCTAGCGTTCGTGCAAGAACCGCATTATTTTATCGTTTTTCTGTGAAGAACCGAACAAGTACAAACATTTATCTGTTTTTTGATAGAAAATTATGGTGTTGATTGCATGAAAGGGGCACAAGTTTCGTACAATAGCCATTATTTCCCATTTGCTAAACAGACTAAAGACATTTCGTCCGTGCAGAAAGACTACTTTGAGATATTATTCCAATTCTAGAAGTGATAAATTCACATGATGTATGTAAATATGATTATTTTCTGCAAGAAATGTATATGCCGAAATTTAAATATTTTTTCCAACAAACCATCGATAAGAGAAAAATAAAACGTTTACTATTATTGTAAGTTTACAATCTACATAGTAAAATATTTTACGTTATAAGATATTTTGCATGCCAAACGTTAGAGACTTCATTTCCTCTTTGTTTAAAAAAAAAGGGGCTTGTTCGGTTTTT
>JAGDQP010030828.1:7309-22327 GCA_022664845.1 Lepisma saccharinum | reverse complement strand
AACCCAATTTCCAAATCATTGAAGGTAGAGAAACGATATTTTCTTTGAAGGCGTATGACCAAGAGTAGGTTACAATAAATGGGGCAAACCTTCCTTTTGGGGCGCAGCCCCCCGTGGGAGGGTACAGATGGATACCATGCTGGTGTAGTGCTGCAGTGAGATTTTGGTTAAGATAAAGAAGGCGTATCCTCTCAAAAGCACTGAAGTTGGGGGCGAACCCCCTACGGGGGTCTGGGGGCCGCGCTCCAAGCGAAACAAAGGGAGTATATATATACTCCCTATATATATATAATGTCTTGTGAGGTATCGTTGAACAGCTCTTGATGAATAATCTACAAAACAATAAATAGTTTCTCCATAGCTCTCATATAAGGCGAGATTTGAATTTTTGAAAATAAAAAAAAACTTCGAGATCTACCTTAGCCTGTAGGCCTACCGAAAGGGATTTTCTTTTTCTGGAGTGTTGACCGAAAAGAAACTTTGTTAGGGGTCCTTTTCTATGTTGATTTTATTGTCAAATCGTCTGATAAAGAATGATAATCAAACCTAATCTGATTGTTTAAAGAAACAAGTCCAGGAAACAAATTTTTATCAACATGAGAAAGTATTAACCGCATAGAACTTGTGTACTTTTTAAAAAAAAATATATATATACCCAATCGTGCATGTGCGGCGGCTTGATTTCATTAAGACGAAGAACTAGAAAAAAGTTTGATTAAAATAAATGTCAGACTTATTTTTCTTGGAGTACTGACCGAAAAAACACTGTTAGGAATCCATATCTACGTTAAATCTTGATGTATATACAAAATTGAAAGTGACTGTGTGTGCGTTAGCATCACGAAAAAGAAAAAAGAAAAGAAAGAAAGAAAAAATGTTTGACCGATTGAAATGGTTTTTCGCTCATGATCAGACACTGGACCGTACTGGGAAGTTCTCATGTCCCTTTGATTATCATCTTAAGAGATAATCGACCATCTGATTGTCCATTGAATGCCAATGGCGGTGGTAATGACAATGGAATATTTAAAATCAAAGCACGCGGCAACCCACACTACAATGTTGTTCGACGGGTTGACTACCTCCAAATGATAACATTTGGCGTGACTATCAGTTCATTAACAATGACTATGTTAGGTAACACCCCTAAAAAGCTGATTGATGACAGTCCCGATGACTGTTGCCAAGATATTTTATTCAGCCCACACCAACGGACGGGCAAATCAACTAGTCGTTAGATAAAAAAGAAATCAGTTTTCAGGAAAACAAGCTCAAACAAATTTGATTAAAATGGAGAATACATGACAAAGTATTAACTACGTACAATTCGTTTCTTTATTTAACCAAATCGCGCAGGTGCGGCTTTGATATTATTAAAAAGAACTACGATGAAAAACAAGTTTCGTTTAGATAAATGTTAGGTAGCGTGCGTTTTGCGACCGTGCAGTTTGCTGCCCGAAATACAGGCGACCGCGACCGTGTGTTTTACGACCCTGAATACTGATTCATATCGAAATGCCAATGTTTAACCTGTTAGGACTAGTAAGTAGATTGATACTTTAGAACGCCAGGCATGGAACCACTGCGAGAAAAGTCTCCAGCGTTCTGGCCGAGATTTGAACCCGTTTCGCAGTCAGACGTGTTATACCGCCTGAGTCACGGCGACTCCCAGTTTATTTTTGGAAATATCGGAATTACTTTTTCAATTTCACATACACATTGGTGTTGTAAACTAATTTCGAACATAATGTAATATAAAACTATGTGAATGTCACGCACGGACACGAATTGATGCCGAGTGGGCGGCAGAGACCGAAGGGAGGTTAGTTAAAGTCAGGTTAGATTCTGCCGATTTTTACTCGTCCTCTGATTTTTGCCTCCTTATTTAGTGCATGTGTGAAATTCGAGATATTGTTGCTCCCTTCCGGCAAATATTTGAAAGCTGGTTCCCGGAATGGAAACTGTCACCTTAGGTTAGCTTTGCAGAACCTCAGACTTCCAAGGGACCGAGCGATGTTGCGGAATACACAGTTGAGATGTAATATCATTAATGAACTTAACTGCTCAAGACGTCACCGACTCTAAAATAAGGAGATGGGACGCAAAACGTACGATTCATTTTAAAGCGGTCGCAAAGCGCACGATATTCTGTATGGTCGCAAAACCACAGACTCAAGTGTGGGACATTGTTTTTTGGAGTGCTGACCAAAAGAACAATAACAAAAATGAAACTTCCGTTTACAATCCTTTTCTACGTTGTTCGTGTTAAATCGTCTAAGGGTCAGTTCTACAATCGACCGCTAAATTTTTAGACAGCTCTAAGTTGAGGGCAACTCTCATTTTGCGTACTCTCATTGGCCAAAATCAGACTAGGCCTCAACTTAGCGCTGACTAGAAGTTTAGCGGTCGATTGTACAACTGACCCTAAAAAGAATTAAAAAAAAAAAACCTAGTAGTACTGAAGAAAACAAGTTTAAAAAAAGGCCTTAACACGCAAGGCAAAACTGTGTGTGTCTAGTTGTGTGTTTGCATTTTTACGCATTAAATCGAAGAGAGTGTGTTTGCTTAGTACGTGAGAGTCTAACGTAATTCTTCTTCAGTGGAGAGGCAATTTGGCTCAGCTGTAATCTGACTAGAAGCACTGCGAAAACTCTATGTAGTAGTTTCAACTGAATAATGGGCTCAGAGGGGCTAAATAATCTACGTGATCCAGGATCATTCCCTCGGAAATCACGTAGGAACTGAAATCAAGATGAGACGAGCAGCCTTGTAAACACATACACACAAAGTGCCATAGAGTTTATGGAGAACAAATTTATGCAGACGGGCAGAGAAACATGGAAGTGAGAGAGTTGAAAGAGATGACAGTAGACCAAAGCTGGAATATTTTAAACTTTCTTTGAGCTATTTGTGTATCTATCAGTCGACGTTGTTGTAAATCAAGCTATTTGTCTGAAGTGTTCTGACTTCAAAAACGTTGTAATATATTTAGTTAACAAGTTTCATTTGTTTTTTTAAATATTGTTAAACTTTTTAGTGCGTTTTATGATGTCTAATATTAAATATATATGTATATATAATATTGTATTACAACACTAACTTAGCCGCTTAAGACGTCTCGGTACTCGCACTCCCATTTTTAAAGATATTTAAAAATAACTGACAAATTATGAACACCAATATTTTGAATATCCGCCACAATAATGTTCATGAATACCTGTTGGATGAACTAACCCACAATTTCGATGACAAATATGAACACTTGTGGTATTACGTTATACTTTACGGGTATTCTGATTTCTCTGTTAAACAAAACCGTTTCAAAATCGGAATTGGTTCATTTGGTGGGGGTCAATAAATATTATTGAAGTCTCTGTTAAAAATTTCAATATTGTGTTTAATTTTCCTAGTATTTTTAAAAATCTAAGGGTGGGGTGCAACTCCCAAGGCTTTTATAATATATTCACCAGTTCATTTGCCTAACTTTGTCGTTTTCTGTATAATTATTTCAATGAGAGAGCAGTTGAACAAATGAGCTGAAATTTTATAGCATTTTTTCTTGTTTCGTCAGTCAATACGGCCTGAGCCTGAGAACATATGTATAAAGGCCATAAATAAAAATGCAATATCCATATTGAAAAAAAAAAACAGACTTGAAAGGATCCAGGCCACGTGGTCCAGGCAATAATGTTACCAGGCATGTATCCAGAACTTGGTTTTGGGATGGGTTCAAGGGCTTTGGGGTGGGGTCCAAAGTGTGTGTGGACATGAAATGTATATTAAATATGTATAATTTAGGGCCTGAAATTATAATATTTTTTCAGAAAACTCTGAGTTTGGGGGGGGGTCCCCATAATACGTGCCTGAATGTCAGACTTTTGAGCACCAATGGGTGGGCACGCGGATTCGAACCCAGGGCCATCAATTTCATCAGGCAAATGCCGGGACGGTATCTTAAGTAATACTCTTGGCACTGTACCAGTCTTTTTCCCTACTGTATCCCGGCCCGAGCCAAAGGTGTCTGAAGTCCATAAATAAATTAACATTCTGATTTGAAGAGATCAGAAATAGAAGGGTTGAGGTTTTATCACAGATGAACGAGTGTTCGAACAGCTTTCCCCGTGAACAAAGTTGTGCCACTTGGGCAACATTGAGTAAAAAAGAGCGAAGGAGCAGTTGTTGACACGAGAATATTGAACCAGATTCTTTTGAGTGGCTCTTCGTCAACACTTTTAAGGGTGGATTATGGCTCTAGGAAGTTTGGCTTTGAATATCTAATGTCTGCGGCTGTCTTCTCTCTTTTCAAATGCAGTCATGTCCCAAGTGAATTCGCTATAGATGCCTCTTTGAATTCATGGCTTTTAAAAGAGAGCATTATACTTCCTCCAGGAAAGCGTTTAACCTACTGTTGTTTGACAAAGCAATGATTTTCTTGAAAATGCTCCTTACATAAAGCTTTTATTACGTTCTATATGGACGTGTATTTTTTTGTCATTTTAGTTTTCAGATTTAAAGGAAACCATTTTCTGTCGTGGTGCTGCTACGGAAATATCACCGGTCTATTTATTAATTCAGTTTCGAGGCAGTTTATTGCAGTATAATACTCACCTAATGTACTCGATGGATTTAAGAGAAAATAATCCATTTCTCACAAACTGTTTTGATAAACCGTATAATACGAAGGTCGTAATTCTAAATATAAAAGATCCTAATAAAATTTAAGAATCTAGTAGACGTTTTCTAATGTCTACCGTAAGTTGCTTTATAATCAATTTGAGACGTTGACTGTTGTTCATTTTATATAACTTAAGGCGCTATTACGTTGTCGAGCTTGCTGATCAACATACTCGCCCGAGCTTGTTGGACTAGAAAGCTCCACAGTGTCATAGCGCCTTACAAGCTGATCAGCAAGGTCAACAGTGTAATAGCAACAAATCCGTCATGTTTGCTCAAGAGCATGTTCATCGAGGAAGCTGATCCGCAAACTCGATAGTGTAATAGCGAAAAGTATACTGGAGCTTCTCTACAGCAAGCTCGTCGAGCAAATAGCTCTACAGCAAGCTCGATAGTGAATCTTCGGAGTCGTGGCTAGCATACGAGCAACATCCTCCATTCTCTGTTTATACGTAGAAGAAAAAACGACGCAGCTAAACCGCGAGAAAAACGCTAGCCGTATCTACATGAGCAGTAGATAAATTTCTCCCGCTCGCGGTTTCTGCGCTTCCAAACCGCGCGGTGAAAACGCTTTTGTAGACACGTACATTTAAAAGCATGGGGTTTGTTAGGCGGCGCGGATGCTCGCGGTAAAACCGCCGCATATTCCCCATTAGTGTAGAAGGGCCTTAAAATACGGGAATTTCCATGTGTTACATGGTACTCAACACTACAGATGTTTCCAGTTAGTGGAAGATTATAAGCATAATTTGATGCAGTTATGCAAAAGGGAGGCAGCGTCATTTTTCTATTCCTCCAGAATATTTTAGCAGTTCCGCTGACACATCTTTGTCGTAAGTTTGCTTTTCTGATATTTAATTAACTTTATTATTGAGACTAATATAGTTGTTTCTTTAAATATAGATACGTACATGTGTTCCCCGCTTTACGAAAAGTTTTTCGACACTTCACTTATACAAAGGACGTATCTATATGTTAGTACCAGTTTTCGCTAAGTTGAAAGAATTAATAAAATGAGTTTGTTTTAGAAAGAGCTGTAGATTGTTATGAATCGAACCATTGTAGAGGGAGGGAGCACAGCGAGCAGTGAGTGTGACGCCCCCAAGCTCATTCCCCGGGACCTGCACTCACGATGATCAACCATAACTGATTGAGCTATTAACGTCCTAAAGGAGCTTGTGAGCTTCTGAGAACTGTACCTACAGTTTTTTTTTAATGTAAAGTGGACTCCAAACCAGTTCGTTAAATGGGCCCGGCGGGAATTGAACCTTACCACGCGCAAAGAAAACGAGCACGCTAGCTTCTTGCTCACCCCGAGGTCTAAAGCAACCATAAATTTCAACTCTGAGAAAACATGTGCTATTACGTATCTCTATTTATTTTGTGCACCCGTTAGCTAGATGTATCCTAAGATATCCGAATATCTTAACACAGCTCTATGATACTGTTACTTTAGGTTATATAGTATTTGGTACAATTTGCTCAGTTATTTTTAACTGCGAACGCCAAAAAATCCTACAAATTAGTAGCGGTACTATTGTTTCTTCGTCTTAAGATATTTCAGCTTACAAAAGGTTACATCAGAACGCTTAATTTTCGGATAAGCTGAACTTGAGTCTCAGACTTCTTTCCAGAAGATGCTGATATATTGATTTACAGTGTACATACATTTAACGTACAAATTCTCTGTAAAGTTGTTGTGTAGTGTAAGTAGAGTTTTTATTCCCTCCAAAACAAAATCTTTGGTTCACAGAAAATTCTTTCGGTATCAGTGTGCAAGAAAACATCGATATTAGTAATTGAGATTCACTTTTTCTCTTTTTGAGTATCTAAAAGATAAAAGTAACATGTTCAGCTCTTCCATATGAATGCGCCATAGTCATTTCTGTGCATCAGGTACGAAGATGCGATAAAAGAAGAAAGAAATGAGGAAAAGAAAGAACAAGTCCTTTCTCTGAATTTTCATCATTATCTCCGGGAACTCAATTCTTCGTCTGCCATCAAATGCGACGAAAGAAACAAAATCAGAGACTGTTGCAGAAAACGCTTCTCTATTATCCCAGCCGCTGCTGCATTTTTTCCCCCTTTAATAGGACTTGACAAGGCTTTTAACGAGCAATTTGGACCCCCATAATTTCATAAACTGGACTCAATTTACTGACAAAAAAAGAAGTGCCAAGCTTCCGAGCGGTTTCCATGATAATTTTCCCGGAGAAGCTTTTGTTGTAGCACTACGCGTTATATAGTCTCCCATAGTAGTAGAGTGTAAAAAATTCAACAGGCTGGAATCTAGTAACAATGCTCATTGTGTTGAAAATATACCTCCACACAGCCATAGGGGAAAATTGTGTTCTTGGGTCAAAATTACGTGCAGTTAGCAGTTGGATAAACTCGTTGTCAGGGGAAGCCTTAAAGAGAATTTTAAGTTTTGAGTGGTAAAGTTTTTGCTTTTTCCTCTTAAAGTTTTTCGTGTGAAGATTGTACTGTGCAGTAGCATAAGTAACTAACGAATGAATAGTATAAGTAAGAATGTAGGTAAATTATCTGGATTTAGTGTAAAAAGTACCGTAATTTCTTTCTTGATTTGACTGCATAAAACTTCTGAAGATCAGAATTTTTAGTATCTATGGCTTCTATGCACTCCACTTTAGATAGAACATTGTTATCTGGGAGAACATAGAACATTTCGTTAAAAATACAGAGCTGAAACTGGTCACTAGGTTTATGCTTCGGACCAGATTTAGACCGGTAACCTGGAGGACAAAGCAGTTTCTTTTATTATTTCCTTGCGTTTGAACAGTGTTTCTGTCAGGGTTGACCAGGACTGGGGTGTTATCTCCAGAGCACGAAAAATTCGACGCTAAAATTCCCTGTTAATTACATTTCCCAGACCGGATCAATCGGGGTCAAGTTTTGGACAGGGTCCCCGGCTCACCTATAGTCGGGTCAGGTCGGGTTACCAAAAGTAACCCGGTTTCAGCTCTGTCTTGTACAAGTGAAACGTAGGTTAACGAGCATCCGTACCTCAGTTGGTAAGACATAGGCTTAGCATTCGGAAGGTTCTGGGAACGATCCCAGCAGCCGCCCATTCTGACGGAATTTTACCTAAGTTTTCCCCCAGTCACACGAGGCAAATGCCAGGATGATACCTACAAACAAGGTCCCGACCGGCTACCTTCCAACATCCTCTCCCCCACTCTATCCTGACCTGAGATGCCTGAAGGCCACCATAACCTTAGTACATCCAATAGAACCATTCGTCAGAAACGACCACTTGTACAAATAAACTAACTGTAACAAAACATAGTCTATTATGAATTATGATCATACTAGGAAGTAGGACTCCTAAAATTATTTATATAATTATTTATCCCAATACTATCTGAGTTCTTTCATTATTCAATTATTTTGATTTACTTCTAGTTGAAGAAATGGATGACAGAATTATCAAGAAAAGTATCTGATTAATCGATTAATGCATCAAAAGTATTCGAATAATCAAAATAAAAATCAAAGAACGACTGAACGGTAATTCGAATAAGAAGCAATTTCAATAAGCAAAAATCTGTTATGCAAGTACTTGCATAATCATTTCAGAGTATTACGAGTAATTGAGTTATACGGTTATTCGGGCAGTGAATGTCCTGAAACTGGCTAGAGAATCATTGCTAGTGTTTTTGTAGTGTTATATCCTTAATTGATCTATGGATAGAAGTATTCGATTATCCGTTATCCTTAATACGAATTGGTTTATTTTTCATCTGCGAACAGGTGGTAAAATAGTCATGGACAATGGTAACAACAGAACAATATTATTATAAATTACTTCAAAAATATAAAATTGCCAAATTTACAAATAGAAGGTCAAAACGATATACTAAATAATCTCTTCCACATCCTATTAGGATTCGTTCTATACTAACTAACAACATGCTTTCTAAAGCTAACATACTAACAATAATCATATTTTGGAGGTTACCAAACTCATTATGACTGTATCACACCGTTATAAAATATGACAGTCACAAATGTTACATGAAGCGTAATACCATAGACTAATAAGATAGACTTATCCCTCCTACCTTTTTTCGTCTACGCTAAGAAGCACGTGATTTTGAAACCTGCCGCTAGATGACTCTGGCGACTACCTTCAGTCGCTGGTTCTTTTCAGTAGTAGCCACCAAACGGCAGGCTTCAAAATCACGTGCTATTAAGCCAAAACCCATCAATTTTTGCACAATCGAAAATAGGTAAGCGGTGTAAGTCTATCATTTAGTCTATGGTAATACTTCCAATGCACATTACTGCATAGAGTATTGTTCATCTCGCAGTGGAGTACCAAGATGGCGGTTTCGCCTTGTTCTCCTATTGACAGCTTCAGGTAATTTTTAAATAAAGGTTTTTGTCATTTTGTCTTCATGTTGATAGTAGACCATGCTGTCATTTGTTTAAAAAAATGTCATACAAAAATAGGACATGTATAGCCGATTATCAAGGTCGCCTAATATTTGTTCCGAATAAACCCGGTATGAGGAAGGCCATTACGATGTTTCAAATGTCATCGTTATGGTCATATCAGCAAGTCGTGTAAGGCGACCTCTGCTGTTTATGTAACTTGTACTTGGTTTTACATTACATTTACATTTTTAGTTGATTTGTATTTATTCATTATATATTTTGTCTATTTTTCAGATCACTTGAAACAGCAGCTGGAAGACTACGTAGCTCAATACCCCAAAGTGAAAATAATTCGAGCCTCAAAACGAGAAGGTCTTATACGAGCGCGACTATTAGGAGCTGCTCACGCCACTGGGCCTGTACTAACATACTTGGATTCTCATTGTGAATGTACAACAGGTGAATAATCGTTTAATTGCATTTATTCTAACATTTTTTTGTACATTCTTATGCCTACTAATACGTGCTCTATTTCTAGATTACCATTGGGAAGATAGAATTTATATTTAATTTTGCATAATTGAAATACGCTTCAACTATTTCATGCATAGCAGTAATATATTTGAAAGAAACTACTTGAATATATTCAGTTGGGTACAAAAATACTACATGTTTATTTTGCGTGTAATTGCATACGTGGTTTTGATAAGGGTGTATTGTTCACACGGGTTTCCCTCCGCTTTAAGCACTTTTAGAAGTGTCATACTCTTTAACACTAGTAGAGTCTTTTGTGTCCTGTATTTCTTCATTTAGCAATCTCTTCTTAGTGTTCAACGGCACTTACAGAGGAAGTTTAGTATAGATACACCCAGTGGACCTAGAAATGTGTACGTAGTACTCTGATTTTAGGGTAAGGGAATACATCTGGAAGAGGAAGTGGGGGAGCACTAAGGGCGGGCTCGTGTAATTTTCTTCCAGCAGGCTGTAGGTGTGTGTTTGTACCCGACCTTCCTCAACCTCGCGATGGGACTTCAACCAGAGAACCATACAGAGACGTAGGCTGCATTTATAAATAGCTACGCATTTCTTTCTGGCTTGGAGGAAGTTTCGTTCCTCGCTGCTAGGTGTCTCTGAACTCAATAGTTCATTTTCTTAAAGAACGGTAAACTGAAGTTTTGTAATTGGTTCAGTATTACCTCTTAGCTTAAATATGGCAGTACGAACCAATCATAAGCTTGAATTTATCAGAATGCTTAAGAAAATTAGCTATTGAGGGTAGAGACATCTAGCGGCAAGGCAAGAAACTTCTTTGAAGTCCGAAATAAATGCATGCGTATGTATTTATTAATGTAGGTTGCTTATATGTATGGCTCTGCGCTTTAACCTCGACCTCACTCAGCCTCGTGTCTTGAGGTCAAGGGAGCCTCGCGAGGTTCAGGCAACAAAACTCTGCTAGTAGGGTATTGTGTTCAAAACTCGAAAAATCCTTTATGGTAGATCTGACTCGAGGTTATTCATTATGAACATTTTAGTTATTATAGAGGCGAAGAGATTTTCTTTCAATTCCTTGTATACATTTGTATTAGATCTACAGGTTTCACCTGGCCCTTTTCACAAGTATAGATTGCCATGTCTCTGGTCTGTTCTGTTACTACTCGTATATTAGCAGTCAGCATTCGATCTTTCACAGTATTCACATAATATCGTGTTCGCATGTCTGATTGCAAACTTTGTGATAACCCGACAAAGGCGATCCATTTGCGATTTTGGTCATGAAACTAAACTTCAGACTATTATTATATGTCGTTCACTTCTTGAAGAAAAAAAATATTGATTTTGCAGTACAAACAAATAGGTACTTGCCCCCTTGATCTTTCTTTTCGTTTCTCACATTTTCTGAAGTCATTCATTTACATAACACGATGAACTTCAATTATTATTAAACGTTACATAGTTGTATTTTTACAAGAAGATTGTTTTGCAACGTTGGATCAAACTTTGTCGTTTGTTCGGATGGAGTCTGAATACTGGATCTAAGTAGATCGATTGAGTATTTTTTTCTGTATTAACCTCAGTTACTGAAAGTGATTACGAATGTCACTTCGATCGAGATCAAATTCTCATCGTGATATATGAGTATTAGTTCGTTAAGAGTACCTTGAATATGCACAGTTTACTGTGTGTGTGTAAGGGAAAGTGTACGGCGTATAAAGATTTAAATTGTGTTTAAAATACTTATGTGGTTGTTCTAAAAATTAATTTGGGGTATACGGCGCAAGTTGTATGCTTTGGGCAAAAGTTTCGACGCATGTTTCTAGTTAATTTTTCTTATTTCAAAAACAAATTAAGGTAAACGCACCAGTAATGGACACTTTAAGGACACTTTTCACCGTTATAATTTTTAACTCAAATACAGTTTAAATGTATTGATCAAATGAAGATGTTACACGTTCGTCATTCTTTCTAGTTATTTCTACCCATTACTTTCATCAACCTATGCTATTTGAGAGGAAATCATTTTTTTTGTCTAACATTGTTTTTGTACCAGTGATGGACACGAAAAAACCTGGATGTTCCAGTAGCGGACATACTGTATTACTCAAAATAATTTAAATAATCATTGCTGATGTTTCGAATATAAGTAGTAAACATGAATATATGTTTAATGCTGTTCTTCGATTATCTGATTGTTTCATGGAATTCCACTGAGTGATCATTCCGAAGGTCCTGGGTTCGAAAACAGCTATCGACTATCCTTACTGAGGTTGTAACATTTGTTTTCACTCAGTCATAACAGGCAAATGTCCTAATGGCATCTTCAACTTGTCCGACTTCTTCCCGCTTCTTTTCCCCTACCTTTTCCATACCCTATCCCGGCTTTGAGCCATAGATTCCTTGTGGCCATAAAAATGAAAATTCTAATTTGCCATGAATAATTACCATGAATAGTAGCTTGCTATGTCATTTCATTAATGGGTATCCCCGTTACCATCATTCAAGAAATTGAATCAGAAAATTCCTGACAAACTTATGGTTCTGAAGAGTAAATAATCTTTCCCAACTCGAAATAAAACAACTGACATAATTACGATTTCGCCCTCGGAGTTGGGGAGATTTTAGCGCGCTCATTTTCTGCGGACGTGTTCATCAGTTCAATTTCCGCTGAGAGCTATTGTTCGGTGTGGTTCGGAGCCCACTTTACCAAAACTGTTAAGTCTCGTCCTTAGAACTTAGAAGCTCACCAGCTCGCTTAGGATGTTAAGAACTTAATCAATTAAGGATTCTGATTTCAACCTAGTAATGAATAATGCGTGTCCGCAACTGGACAAAAGCTGACTTTGCCATACCGGCAATGAACACCCCTGCTTTGCGTAACAGTTCAAGTTATAATAATTGGTTTGGTCATTTAAGTGCTCGAAACTAAGACATTTCGTAATGAATAATAGCGCAGAACAACAAAATTAATCATTAATTGTAATTTCATGAATAAAAAAACGAAAGCTCTCCCCTTAATCACTTGCTTAACAGAATGCATGGAAGAGTAGGTGCAACCATGGACCTAACTTCAACATCATGTTAGATACAGTATATCAGATGAAACCGATGACGAGCGAATAATATTCAGTGACATCAGAACATTCTATATTAAATTTTCCCATGTAGGTAAAATGATTACCGCCCTTAAGTGAAGAAAATCGTATATTTTACAACTTTTCCTTCAAGTGTCCATTACTGGTACACTGTCCATTACTGGTGCGTTTACTTTATATTGAAATTTTGTATATATTAGTTGACTTGCAGCGATATGCACAATATCACTGTATACTTTTGTCAAAAATGTTATCGTGATATTTAGCTATAGAAGGGCGATATTTGAAAAAATAAAATAAAAAAAATAGAACGTTTTGTTGGCAAAATTTCTAAATTCAATAATCTCCCCAAATTGTATAGTTCCGTAGTTTTATGCCTGAGAGGGATTTTTTTTTAACCCAATGGGAATCCTTAGTTCTAATTTTAGTTTATAGGTGGTACACACAGGAAAGACATTTCTACAATTTTGGGGAATATTCTGTAAAGACATGCGTCAAAACTTTTGTACATAGCTGTACGCATAGGGCCTACAAAAACGAGACTAGAAGAGCTTATTTATTATATTAACATACAAGAAGAAATTCATCATTGCATTAATATAATACTTCGTTCCCTCTTTAATATGATATTGTTCCAATGGCATGGGTACTTTGTCACAAAAAGAAAGTAGACTCTTGAGAAAGCTGAACATTTGGCGTCTAAAATCGTGTCGAAGAGTGATGATTCTAATAGGCTAGGATTTCTGAATAGAACGTATGTGTAGGATACTATATACTGAAGCCAACGCTGATTTCTGTAGTGAATCACCCGTAAGAAAATGTCATGGTGGTTAAACAAAACTCTTCAAATTAAAAGTCAAACTTAATCTTTCTTTAGTAGACAGATGACGGGAGGTTAATAACTAATTGACATATGTAAATTGTTTCGTTTTATTTCTCTTCACAAATGTTTCCCATAGGAGTTGCATTTTTCAGTCTTCCTTTCATCTGTGCTTTCAACATGTGATCTAGTTACTTCGTGTTCTGTAAATCATCATGTTCTATATACACATTTAATGAATTTATTACAATCATAAGCATATACAGAAATTCACAAATAACACTCCTTAGCTCTATATTTTCAAGTTACTTCGTAATTTGCTTTTCTTTTCGCGTTTTACCATAGTTTTCGAACGTTAAAAGGGTATTTATATAACAATCGAAGCATGTTGTTTTCTTCTAAGCTAATTTGTAGATTTCGTTCGAAATAACTGTACAGAAAAAAGTCTCAAGTTGTATATTCTACAATATAAATAACTTGTTTTATTCTTCACAAGCTTTTATTCCCCTTTTCAGTTTGTTTCCTATTGATTCTTCTCTGTCCTTTCATTTTACAAATTTTTCTTGTAAGGTAACAAGCTACTTGACTTAAGAACCGTTGTTTGAAACTTGATAGAATTTTGTTACATAAAGAGTCGTTGAAATCTGCCTGAAGTAGTTCTTGGTTGACGGTAATGCTGAGCAGAATTCTTGAGGAAAATCGTTATGAAGTCCTCGTGCTATAGGTGAGCGTATTACGAAGACAGTGGTTGTGGAATTGAAGCTAATAAAAATATTTGCATGTTTTTGCTACCTTTGCGAAGCGTAAAGAAATTTAAAACAATAAATAAAATGTTGATTTTATTGTCTAGTGCAAGTTTGCTTTGGCCGTATCTAGCTAAATATGTTAGCATAAGCAAATGAGAACATTTGTGCTTAAATTTTGCTCATGTAGTTTTTGTTTCTGCTATTTTGTGGAAAGAAACTTTCTTGTTGCTTGTAGTGTAGTCTATATAGTGACCTTCTGTAGTAAAACTAGATGTAATGAAGAGTATTTTGTCATAAATGCAAGGTTTTTCTGAAGCTGAACGCTGTGCTAATGTTCAGGAATATGAGGTTCAGATCCTTGCAACTTCGTTGAATCCACAAAATTCGAGTCTGAAGACAAGTTACATGCAGTTCGTGAACCCCCCCCCCCCCCCGAAAAGGATACCTCATTTTATGCGAGGAGCTTCAGTCATGAATATCAATATATTTTGTCAGCTTTTGGTGTACAAACGCGATATTGACAGGTTATTCTAATTATTCTGATATCCGGCTAACTGTTGACATGCCAGGTATTACAAGAAAACTATTAGATTCTAGATTACAGTTGCTTCTGTTACTTCCCCGTGTATAATGTGACTATACTTACGAACACTTGCTAGAAATATGTTGTATTTATGTGTATAACAACATTACTTTCATTTCTTTCAACTGATATACTCCTCTTTCTTCAACTCAACTGATACACTCCTCAACTTTCAACTGATATACTCCTCAACTTTCAACTGATATA
>JAGDQP010030827.1:0-22328 GCA_022664845.1 Lepisma saccharinum | reverse complement strand
TATGCCTCACATTCCTGTTTGAAGCATTAAATTCAAATTTTTCCTCACAACACCTATGTAGAGTTAGATAGTTCCTCGGAAAGAAAATTATTATTTTGGGGCTTAATTTTAACTTGGAGAATTGAAAATCAGATTTTTCCTAACAAAAGAGACATGCTTAATTGATCAGAAGCCCTGAAATTAAAATCGAGACGATTCCTCGAAAAGCACATGTTGAACGCGCACTCCTCGGTATTTCACACTGCAAACTATAGGTGTGTGTGTGTGTGTATGTATGTATATGTGTGTGTATGTATGTATGTGTGTATGTGTGTATGTATGTATGTGTGTGTGTGTGTAAAAAACTTTGGTAAACTTTATTTTTATAGGGGCCAGTCTAGTAACTTTGGACTTCGGCTTCGACTTCGAATGTCACGATTCGCCTTTAGCTGTTAAGTGTTAAAATCCACACCCATGCCGGGACTCGAACCCAGGACCTTCGAGCCGACAGCCTACCGCCGAAGACCGCTCGGCCGGCTGTGTGTGTGTGTGTGTGTGTGTATTAGCGCAGCTAAATATACTTTAATAATAATTATATCGAAACTTTTAGTTCAACTGGCAGTAAAATACTAGCACTTATCGACGCACTTAATTCATAGCTTTAATCAATGAAAATCCAGAGGAGGACACGACTTTACGCGGGCGCAGCCAACTAATTCCACGGCGAACTGGTCTATTCAAAGTACATATGGAGTATTTAAAATCAGTGCTTACATAAAGACTAGATCCAAAAATCCCTACATCGAAAATCAACAGGTCAGGAGTGCAAGGACGCATGGCACAATTAAAGTGCAAGGATCCCTTATATCCGAATAAACCCCAATGTAATGCACAACCAAACTTCACGACTTCGGCATATGACAAACAAAAAAGGGAAAAAAATCACTGACAACTCACAATTCTGAATGGAAAGAAAAATCACGCCATACCAACAGTAAGTCGCTATACTAGAATAATACCTACTAGTCACTGATCACTTCATAACTGGACCAGAAGGCGCACACTCAACATAGAACAATTTGAAAAACATTTTCTAGCTCACAAATGATTAAATCTGAAACTTTCCTTCCTTAATTCCACCATGCATACGCTTCCTGCTTAACACTATATCCAAACACCTATGTTGGAGGGAAATCTGGTAATAAAAATGAAAGAGGAATCTACTGTGCATACACACACCAAGAGAAAATTAACATAATAAGAAATCTAATATCGACCTATTAATCAACTTCCATTACTGGACAAGCGATATGAATACTTCCACATCTGTTATACCTAGGATAGGCCGATAAAAAGTATGTTATTAAAGCAACGCACTTCCTTCAATTTGAACAGGAACTACCACACAGTATTTATCAAAATGATTATGTTAGGAAAGCCAGAAAATAATAGTATTGGACTGCAGCCCACCACAATTTCCGTTCAGGAAACGTAGCTGTTGAAGGCTTCTTAATGAAGACAGTATATAACAAGACACCAAATTGCGTGTATCTGAAACTAAGCTTAAGAACTGTTAATTATATGCTTCTGTATTTACTTACTGTACATTTATTTCTATAATGTTGTAAATTCCAGATACATGAACAATGAAGGACTTATTTTCAATACATATTAGTATTAAATCAGCACAAATTTCGGAAGTCTCAAAACAATATTCACATCAAAATTATGAAAAGATAACCTTCAATAGCTGATAGTTATTTTTAAGAATACAAAGTCAGAGTGAACGATACGTGAGTATGTAAATTTCCAGTATGAGAATGAAAATATCAACTATCTTTACAGCTTGATTTGGAACAGAATTATTGAATTTTGACAGTGAAAAAGCGAATTAATAATTTGAATATGTGTGTGAATCTAGTAACAAACTTACATCGAATATGGATTTAAATAATGACAATGACAATTAATGGGGAAAACAAGTGCAGTTCTGTACGGTTCATATGCAGAGTTTAGGATTGATAAAAAAAATGGAACAGTTTAAGGCTCAATCCAAGTGGGTTTTCCCGCCTTATTCATTTTACGTCAATTATTCAAATTTCAGTAAAGGAAAACAGAAATTAACTTTCACAGACAAAAGTTCGTTTCATCCTTCAATAATGAATACAATTAGTCTTAACAAAATATCAATAGTAAACTCAAGATTGTGTGCAGACACTTTTGGACAGAATAAGGACTTAAAAAAGAAATCAGAAGTTACATCAGTGCAGGTGTATTTACATATTTGCTGACCACGTCGAAGACATTAAGAGGAAGTTGGCTACGTCCGCCTGACAAATAAGCGTTAAATTTAATATGGGTTTTCACACATTTCTGGGAATATCATAGTTTCATGTGGTTCCTTCGAAAAAAAAAAATTGACCCAATTTCGTGGAATTATGAAGGTACTTACGTGAAAACCATACCTGGTATTTTCTATCTAGAAATAAGGTTTATTATAATGGAAAGTTCCATAAGAAAGTTGTTACATGGACTACTAAAACATACATTATTTCTAAGAAAACATTCGTCGTGGATCCTTCAGTTATGTCGGCATCCTTTACTATGCCATGTACTGTGCTTAAGGGGCTATTGAGTAATTTTTTCGAAGCAAGCATACACAACCATGACATTCGTAGAAATGTTTGAAATCCATGTTAAACCCTTATTTTGTAGGCTACAGTAGCCAAGTCCCTCTCCCTCTTAAGTATTTTCCCGCATAAACTGTGAACGAAGTTATTATATTTCGATAATTTCTGCAGTCTGATATGATTTCTAATTAGTAACACCAAATTTTGGATATCAAATGTGTTCATAGTTACCAAATTTAATTTTCATTTCTTAAATACCGAAACTAAATTTCGCTTGAATTCAACCGACATTGCCCAACATGGGAAGGAGCTAAAGGTGAATTTTAGTCTTCCATTCTGGCCATACGTCGTCTTCACCAAACGATATCAGTTATAGAAACTGAATAATTTCTGAAAATAGTGAGGACGTTCGAATTCAGGGTTTGAGCACCGTGATGAAAGAAAATAGGTAAATCGCATCAAAATTACCAAGATAGCGGCTTCAAAATCATGAGGTTGGGAAGCAAGGAATTACAAGTTCCTCGTTAGCTCAAGACATCAATAAGTTGCGTTGAAAGTTTAACTTATAAACGCAGGAACGAACTCACCAAAAGTTTCAGCTACAATATGACAACTAGCAGACGAAAACAATCTATTCTCGGCTCGGCAAGCAGTGTAGGAGGATTTTCAAAGACTATGTATCCGACTAAGATGGAGGATGTAAAGATCAATCACGTGACCCGCACCGAACTCGACACTCGAAGTCTCGAACGCAAAACAAACTCAAACAAAACACAAAACGAACGAAAACTAAAATATATCCGAGGATAAAAACGTAAAACCTTTGGTAAACTTTATTTTATGTGGGCCAGTCGAGTAACTTTGGACTTCGGCCCGTCACGAGTCGCCTTTAGCTGTTAAAATCCACACCCATGCCGGGACTCGAACTTGGGACCTTCGAGCCGATGGCCTACCGCCGCAGACCGCTCGGCCCCCGGCCGGTTGGATAAAACGTGTCAAGTATCCTTGAAAACTTGTGGAGGATGAACTATAATTATTGCCTCTCTCCAGTAAATAAAATCTAAATTTACCAAATACACACATATTTACGTCATAACAAAGCCAAACTTTTAAACTATCATTCCTAAAAGCAAGAGAAATTGCCGCGGCCCCCACACAGGCTGTCAAGATCAAAATTTTAATTAAGGAAAAAATGAACTTTCTACACTTCAAAAATGATTAATCAAAAGCGCTTCGCCAGCACAGAGACATCAGTCGACTGGATCCTAAAAACAATATGATTGCGCCTTCACCAATAGTTTACTGCCAAACCGCAAGATAGCATGTAGGGCTCATCAGACACCACACAAATAAATAAATATTATATATATATGAAATGTAGTATTCGAGGTTAGTTATTGTCATAAGCTTTTGATATGAAGATGGACTGTTTTCTGAGACCGAGAACTTGCATGGCTGTGGTGTTTCAGATTGGAAGGTTACTTTAGTTGAAATTGTTGCTTAAGTTTCTCCTATATTTTTGCAGTGGCGCAGTCGGTAAAATTTGTCACAATGATGATATCGTTGTTTAAAATTAAGCCCAAAATATAAACGAACCAAACATTGAAAGCTTTGTAGAGAGTTTTTACCTGTTTTGTTCGGTTGAGGCGGTAGATAAGAAGGTCAATATTTTGTTAACCGTAATAATTCCTGAAGCTTATGATATAGTAAAGCACGTGTGTGCCCAATCTCTCACAAACAAGTCATATGGAGAGATTAAAGACATCTTATTGGATCATTTTGGTCAAAAGCACACAAATTATTGAACGATACAGATTTCATATAACAAAGCAAGTGGAATTTCAATCAGAGTATGTCTGTACCTTAAAGAAGTAGGTTGTCCGATGCATTTATGTTGAATTTGCAATCCCGTGTTAAGAGATCAATTCGTAGTTAGTTTGTACAGTGATGATATTCGGGAAAGGTTATTGTCTGAAGCACAACTGACATTTCCAAAAGCACTTGAGTTGGCATCGTTGATTGAGAAGATAGAAGCCGATACATTAAAGAGTAGTATGAATCAGTCAGAGTAGATTGATGTGATATACAGGGAGAACAGGAGATCATGTGTTAGATCTAAATTGAAACGGTCCAAGTCATATCAAACAGATGCCATGCCAAAATTTTGCCATAATTCATAAGGAAGGTCAATGTAAGGCGTATAATACTGTGTGTTTTCGGTGTCAAAAACGGGGACATTTTAAAATAGCGTGTTTGGCAAAAAATATACATTTGGTTCGTGGAATTGATGATAAGGATAACATTCTTTAGTATCAGCCAATGTAGATTTTAAAGTCAATATACATGGATGAGTTGATGTTGATTGATAATTTTGCATCAATCAACAGTGGTATTATCGGCAATGTTGGAGCTTGAAGTCCAGATTGCTAATTATTTGTGTAATTTTACGGGTGAAACTGGAGTAACTTTAAACTTAATACCTTTCAGTTATTGCAAATTGTGGGTTATCCTCAGTTTATTGTGAATAATACTTTGTTGACTACGATAGGTGAAATTCAACTTTATGCAGCATACAAAGGTGAAGTGAAGCTAATACCATTTGCTGTAACAAATTATTATAGTCCTGTAACCATTATAGGTCGTTGTGGTCTTGATATTTTAATTCCACGGTGGCGTACAGCTTTCGAGAAATCAAGTCATGGTTCTGAGAAACAGTTGACTCAACAGACTGGTGTGGGTACTAATGGTAATTCGTTAGGTATGAATAAGTTACAAGAATTAGATCTTGAAATAAAATCACTGAAGATACGATTGGAGAGCTTGTCGAGAGAGTCACAAATAAAAGATATGAGTCGATATGAGAAGTCAGCCAAAGTGTCCTTAAGGGATTATGACAAACCTACATAATGTCAAGAAGGGGAGAGTCCAAAAGTGATGTAAATATATATTAGCATTGGCATTCAAACCATTACTGCTTCTATTAATATTGGAAGTCAAGGGCATCAGAGTGTATCAGATTCGCTTTTTAAAAGTGTTTGTAACGGGACAGATAGAGGATGATGCAGAAATGGTAGACCAAGTAGTAGATGAAACAGAGGATACAGCATTATCTGAAGTATATGCTCTTTCCAATACAATAGCGGTAGTAATTTATGTATGATGCTGGAGTGTGAATATATAATCCAGAATGCAAATAATGAAGTTGCACAGGTGAGAATGAAAAAGAAAAAAAAATATTCCTGGTGATTTGTAACAGTGCTGAACAGCGGCCTGTTCATTTAGCTCCAATGTAATATGTGTAAACTGCATACAATAAGTAATCCAAGAGATGGCGCACCAGCTTGCAAGGATCAGTAATTTTGTTATTTTCCAAATATTTTCTGAAAGAACTTTTTATGTCGATTAACTGATAATATCTGGTGTAGTAAAAAGTAATCCATTATTTTGCCAATAGATGGCTTCAGTGATCTGTATCTCGCGTTGTATAAGTCCGATCGGGTTCAACGAGATGGCGTTCAAACGATGGGATTGCGTACTACAAACACTGTTCAGATAGTTGTGATGAGTTGACTCAGTGTTGTGTGAGCGAGCGTCAAAATGGACACTAGCAAAGAGAAAATACGCTATATTTTACAGTTTTTCTTCGATAAAGGCGAAAACGCAAGCCAGGCGGCTGCGAATTTGAATAGTGTTTATGGTCCTGATAATGTAACAGCCAATCACGTGCAATTTTGGTTTCGTCGATTCCGTTCCGGTGTCGAAAATGTCGATAAAATCATGGACATTGTCGCGTCCGACCGTCATGTAAGCACTGTTTCGATTGCCCAAGAGCTAAAAATTGCACAAAAAACCGTGTAGAACCATTTGCATAAGGCTGGATACACAAAGAAGCTTGATGTATGGGTGCCACACGAGTTAACGCAAAAAAACCTCATGGACCGAATTTCCATATGCGAATCGCTGCTGAATCGCAACAAAAGCTACCCATTTCTGAAGCGGTTGGTGACTGGTGATGAAAAGTGGATCACTTACGACAATGTCACGCAAAAACGGTCGTGGTCGAAGCGCGGTGCGCCGGCGCAAACGGTGCCCAAGCCAGGATTGACGGCCAGGAAGGTTTTGCTGTGTGTTTGGTGGGATTGGCAGGGAATTATCTACTATGAGCTGCTCCCCTACGGCCAAACCCTTAACTCGGAACTATACTGTCAACAATTGGACCGTCTGAAGGCAGCAATCGCCCAGAAGCGCCCAGCTTTGGCCAACAGGAGAGGCATTGTGTTCCACCAGGACAACGCAAGGGCACACACATCGATAGTGACTCGCCAGAAACTCCGGGAGCTTGGTTGGGAGGTTCTTATGCATCCACCTTATAGTCCGGACCTGGCACCGAGTGATTACCATCTGTTCCTGTCCATGGCGAACACGTTTGCTGGTGAAAAATTCGCTTCAAGAGAGGCTTGTGAAAATCGACTGTCTCAATTTTTTGCCAATAGGGACAAGGGCTTCTATGAGAGAGGCATCATGATATTACCTTCCAAATGGCAACACGTTATCGAACAAAACGGCGCATATGTGACCTAAATCGGATCATTCTAACTATGGTAAGTCAAGCCTTCAATGTCATGCAAAATAATGGATTACTTTTTACTACACGAGATATATATTGCAATTTTCTTGATATTAACTAATGTTTCTTTTTATAATTATTTAATTATGTAAATACGCAGCCATTATAATTCAATGTATGCTTCTCTATAACCCGAACTAGCATGTACCCGGCCGTTAGACAAACAAGATGTGTGCAAATAGTGGTTTATTGCTTTTGTAACAATAGGGCAAGCAATTCTATGAACAACATGATTTTTATTTCTCTTCAGATTCGTGGGGTTTCTTAAGTGACTGGTTCTCAACGAGGTGTGGAACTTGCAGAATCGAATACGCCGCAGTGCGGGCATTCTTCCCTTGTTTGCCTCAGTCTCCTAAAGTTCATTGTGGGCGACTGTATCGCATCTCGAGGTACGGATTCTGCAACACTTCTGCATCCTTCATAACCTGTTGGCCGCGGACGACCATATCTCTTCGAAGGTCTGGAACCAGTAGCTCATATTCCGTCGCCTGCACCTTGAGGGATAACCTTTCTGGGTGACCGTTTCTCTTTGTGAGAAACGGTACTTAGGGAGCATGGTCTCTCCTCCATGCAGTCCTATATCTTCACAAGGTTCCGCAGAACCGTGCTTGCCCGCTGTGTTGCTGAGGCCAACATCCCGATTAGACTGTTGCAGATTCTAGTATTGATCATATGGAAATATCAGTTGATTGTGATGTGTCAGTTCTTGAACATCACTACTGCCATCTGTTGAGGAAAACCAAGCCGCTAGCTTTAGAGCAACTCATAGAGGTCTCTGATACTGTCTCTATGTATCAAATTGTATTTTAGTTTTTTTTATTATTATTTTTTTCTTTTTTTGGGATTTATTCATTGTAAATAAATCTAGGTTTTTAATAATGGTCAATGCATGGCCGGGTCTCCCCTACGTCACCCCCTATAGTAACGAGAGTACTTATTTTGATGTGTCTAGTATGTAAGTGTTTATGCTTATTCTTAGTAATAATATTTTCTTTATTATTTTAAGGAATTTATTTTGATTGTTTTACGTTTCGCTATTTTTGGGACTCTGGATTTCCGCTCTACATCCCGATATTCACTTTATATTTAGTTCTTTTCGTCTCGTGAGAGTTTGGTTTGAGACTGTTTTTCCCGTGCTGTGTGCGCGTGACGTCATGTGTGTTTGTACCCAACCAAAAGATTGCGAGTTAATATATTTTAGAGCGCCTTGCATCGCAGATCGAAGAATTTCTACAAGAACGTAGTCAACAAGACAGCTAAAACTGTAATTCGAGACATGGTGAGTCAGTTCCAGTTTATTTAGAATAAAAGATTAATGAAATAATTCGTATATTTGGACAGAATATGGTATAAGTGAACTGTCGCTGAGTGCTTCGTGCTACAGAGGGTAGCCATATTGAAAATTTTTATACACTAAATTTTGATTCTGGGTTAATACTGTAAATTTCAAGTGAAACGATTTAAATTCACGTCGACTTGAACTTTTAACTCTTCACAACCTTTTATTTTTATCCGGAGGAAGAACTTTCAACATACTTGCCTAAATTTTCTTTACCTTCTCCTCCGTATGTGAGCACGGGCATTCTGGGCGAAATTTAGGTTTGGTAACATTGAAATTTTGAATATTTAATTTTATAGTTAAGCACTGAAATTTTATACATCATGATCTCAGAAGTGAACTCAGCCCTTATTGAACAAACATTATGAACCTTCGGCTGTTAAGAGAGGGCGAAAATGTAAAAATTTTGGCGATGTAAACGTGTAAAATATCGATCCTTCATCCCCCTCTTAACCTACTTTCTGGAATTTTGTTTGATTCAAAAAAGGGAAGGGGGTGAAGGAATCGACCGTCAATACTTGTGTATGTGTTTGTGTGTTCATTAAGTTACAGACCGGTAGAGTCATGTTAAACTACCTTTCGATTAAATAAAATCTGTAATAACTAATTTCAATTTTCGGGCCCAATATTTTAAATTCTTAACTTCAACAATACATGTTATGTGTTACGTGTTTTGCACTGTTTGAGGGTACCAATGAGCCTATTTTTCACTCGCATGAACTTTACTTTTGGTATTTTTTTAACCCAAAATTCTGTACGAGTGAAAAATAGGGGCATTTTGTCTGTACAGATCGCACCTGTGTAATTGATGTGATATTATCCATATATTCTATACTTTAATAACTGACTTCACTCTGGTTATACAATTTTCTTTTCCAAAATTTTGATGTGATAAACTTTCATTAATTTAACTATGGATATATTTTAATATAGTTGGCACGCTGTCAAAAATGTTCGATGCTATTTGAGGGAACAGCTGTTTGCTGTATATGAGAAGGTGTCAACAAGATTTTGTTAATGTCCTCATAAAGTAATGTAAAGTTTGACAGGAAAGTTTATAATAAAATAGTAATAATTATTAAATTCAGGAACCTGTTTAATTTCTTGAGAATAACGAATGGGCTATAGAAATTATACTGTTATTTAAGTTGGTTGAAATTCTTGTGTAATAGTAAAGCTATTACATGCTAATTACTTGCGTGTTGCAATCCAACGTAGGTCTCTTCCTAGTACAGTAGTGTGATTTAATCAAGGTGAGATTTTTGCTTGAAGGGATAGTGAGCTTTGTTTGCATTTTTGTTTCATCGACCTATATTACATGCAGTTGTACGGATGTAACTTGTCCCTTGTACTTAACGTAATTCGGTTAGGCTCGATGGTGATTATTTGCTGTTTTTTTATCTTCTATTTTGTGCAACTATGCAATTACACTCATCTATTTAATTATTTAATGGAAGCCCACCTATGTAGAATGGATTTGGTGTGTAAAGCTAAAATCTCAACTTGATAGTCCTTGGCTTCAGTACTGGAAGACAGCAGTGCTTTTTGAGTGTTTATACGAAATGAACATGATAGTGTGTATCAGCTACCAATGTTCAGTGTCATGGTGCCTTCTAGAATGCTGGCCAATTTGCTTAGTTTGGGTTCATTATGAGGAAGTGTTTACGTTTAGTGTCACCTGTTTCTCTTCGTTGTTTGTGATCCTGTGATTGCATGTGCTTGTACCTAGCCGTTGATTTTGAGTTCAGCTTTTCGATTCTTTTGGTGCTGCTATTAAAAATTCCATTCATGAACCTAGTGGTTAAGTTCCCTGGGGGATAGCCTACAAGTTTATAAGATCTGTGTTCCTCCTGTCACCCCAATGAGTATATATATGTATGACTTAGTTAATATTTAATCATGTTGATATATGCAAGCCTAGTGATTTCTGTGTAACCGCTTCGATGTTGAGTGAATATATATATTAATTTAGCAAAATTAGGTGACTTGCTGTAAGATAGACAGGAGCAGAGTACTCCTGTATTTGCCGAGTGCTGGTTATGGCATTATTTGGAGTCAGTGGGGATATAGGCGGGGACACTTTGTTGGAGGTGTAGAAGGCTGGACCCCAGTGAACCTTTCTGTGTTGAGGTACAGGTATGGGAGGGAGGGAGGTAGGATGAGTGATGATTTATGGAAGTGGCTTACGACCGCTCGCTGGGGGGCCTTGTGGTAATCTGCATGCCTTATCTTAGCCCTGCCACAGGGGTTGTGGAAGTCTGTCTGATTGAGCCTCGTTACAGTTTGGGTGAATCTTCCACGTAGAGCGTGACCCGGATCTTGTGATGGGAATTTGTTTATAGGCAAGATAGCCAAATCTGGCAATGGTCATTCTGTCACGCAACAATTCCAGGAATGTAAAAATTTGGATGAATTCATAGCGGATGATGCTCGGGAAGTTGATTTAAGTGAGATGCATGAAGCTGAAGACCTGAAGCTTTTAGGAAATGAGGTTTTCCGAAAAGGAGATTTCGTGAAAGAATTAGTTATTACAAATTTGCTATCGAAAGGAATCCAATTGAGATGTCGTTCTACTTTAATATGGCTGTGGTTTGTTTTGAAAAAATAGATGTATTTGCCTTGTATTCAGTTTTGTGAAACTGCTATAGATATGAGGAATTTATATAAGGTAGGCGTCAAAAATATTGAAAAAATACAAAATAAAACGAGGTGAGTTGCCACCTTATTTAATTTCAGGTAGAAATGAGCCCAAGGATTGAGAGACTCAGGTGTATGATAGCTGTGAAGGGGATGTGCTTAAAGAAAGTGGAAATGGAATCCAGTGTTGATAAAGCCGATGTTAGGGATGGTATTGACCTGACAAAGTTATAGTCGAGATAGAGACCACTGATGTTCAGGCTGATATTAGGATTGACAATGATCGGGTATATTTGGACAGGAAACAAGTGTTGGTAGAATTGCATGAAAATGCTGTAGATGGTGAATTAGCTATTAAACAAAGAAATTAAGTAGATATGAGTTCTGTTAGTACAAGTCAGGAGCACGTTGAAATGTCTGACACAAGACGGAGAAAAGGAAAAAGCAATGAACAGTGCAATAAAATATTGATTGGAAACAAAATTGGAAGAATAACGGATTCTACTCAGGCTATGAGATTTAACAGGGTTCTGCAACATCCTAAGTTTGCTGAAGTGACTGAGTTAGTATTTGAAATGGTTGAAAATTGAAATGAAGACGTTGCTAAGGCATTCCTCGAAATATATTAGAGAATTATGGATGATGAAAGATATTCAATCAGAAGAGGAAGTGACATTTTAAATAACGGGAGAGAGAATGCTGTAGACAACAGGTAATTGTTGGAACACAATTGATTTTTTATTTGAAGTAAAAAACCAAATAAAGCATTGTTGCTGCTTCGGTTAATTTCAGTTAAAAGAGTTATAACAATGATGTTTTTATCCAGTTTGTTTTGTATTTAAGTGATATAACGTATTAATATTTTGTGTGATGTTTGTTTGTTCTATATCGATATGTATATGTATAGATCGGAGCTGAAGCTTTATGCGTCATATGGCTTGTTAATACTTGTGTATTTTGAGAATTGTAAGAAAAAAGCTCACGTGATAACGAAATACTAATGTTGGTCTTTTTATATGGAGTATAGTATTTGAGGTTAGTTATTGTCAAGCTTTTCATATGAAGAGGGATTGCTTTCAAAGACCGAGAATCTGTACGGCCGTGGTGTTTCAGACTGAAAGGTTACTTCTGTTGAATTGAAGTTGTCAAGTTTCTCCTACATTTTTGCATTAACGTTTTATAATTTAAGTGTTTTTCGGTTAACTATGATAACGTTCTTAACTTATCGGTAACGTACTTACTAGCATTGCGCACGTATGAATGCGGAGGCTACAGTTCAGCATCGGTATTTCCATTCTGATGTTTTTATTACTTCTGGTCAGTTGGCAGTTGCATATCGTAATGGGACAGCAAGTAGGTCAATAAGTGAGTGTGACAAACACAAGAAAGTGTTTATGTCAACACTAACAGAAGACAACAACAAACCTCTGGCGGTGGAATAAAGAAACATTAAGTCACACCTCCAGAGGAAGAAGAAGAAGGCCTTATAAAAAGGACCGATAAACAGAATCGGCATCACAATCAAGTGGTCACTTCTCCCTTCTAAATCCTGAGACCCGGTACGGGGTCTACACCTAGCAGTAAACTACCATAATACCTGAGACCTGGTACGGGGTCTATCAAGGATAGAATACATTAGGAGAAGTGACTTACTTAGTAAAAATAGCGACAAAAGAGCTCAAGTCCGAGACAACTAGTTATACTTACAATTCGGACTTGTGGACACTCATATTGTATATTACTTATAGTGGAACTTGTATTATATTACTTATTGTGGAAACTTTATATTGGAAACTTTGTAATAAAAGGTGTAGGCTAAACACGAACCTAGTATCATTTATTCGCATTGAGTACAACACGATCCTGCTCTACCTACTATATTATATGACCCAATAAAAGGATCATAACGATATTTATAAAAGTCACTGGAAAGTAATGAATTTAACTTACACGCAAACATTCATATGGTAACCAAACTTTGCATATCGACAGAATATCTACCAAAACACCTTTATTTTAACACGTTTATATTAACTCGCTTTCCTGTCTCTCTGTTCGGTACAAAATATAACAAAATAACAGGAAATCAACTAGCTTTCTTGTCTGTCTGTTCGATACATATCTCGCAACCGATTTTAAACTAACTTCCCGATGAGCTAGGGACTTGAAACTTTAAATATAGCTGTAAACTTGATGACAATGCAATATTAACTTATGACATTTTAAAAAAGCCGCCATTTGGGAATCAAAATGGCCGCCAACCCATTGTTCTATAGAATACACAGCCTGAACCTCTGGGACTAGCGAAGTGAAATTGAGTATCACCAGCAGGTTACGAAAATATTACCAAATTTCTGCAAAGACGCAGAATTCGCAGAATTCTCGTGGAGTACTTAAAGAGCGTTCACTTCCCGCAGGGACGGTTCGGATTCTGGTCATGTCAAGATTTCGTTTTCGCTTTTTCTGTAGTACATGTGCAAATGCCATGCTTTACCATATGCTTTTGGCATGTAAAGTGAATGCAAGTGTTGTGTGTTTTATCCATACTATTCTATACTGCAATGTGTGCTTTACGTGTGTTATCACCACCAGGGGATACTGAATATTCAATGACACGACGTAGTATCATTTGGCAATTTTAAACGTTATACAAGGCTGGAAACACTGCCAACCCGGTGACATCTAGTTTTAATCTTTAAGTCCGCGATCTTGTTAGAAATTCCCGCGAACAAAATTTTCATTGAATGCATCGTTTCTGATTTTTTACAATTTTTTTCTTCTCATTGTAGACGTCAAGTTTAGGTTTCAAGTTGGAAACACTGTTCTAAACGAAGCAAAATTTCACAGATGTTTAGAGGAACTTTATTACTTGTTTTGGTGTCAGAATAAACAAGTGCTTTTGTTAACGTAAGCCTGTGCAGTGAAATTGCCATGCAAAGCAACAAGATCGCCAAGCGACCCCCGCCGGGGAAACATGACCACACTAACCCAACAACCACCGAATTTTAGTCTGCCCTATACAGACAGGTAGATGTCGTTTATCAGTCATTTTTACACTGTGGTCTCAGCTTATAAAAAAATTCATAAACTAAAAGATTCGCTGGTATACCTTGTGAAAATTCTTGTATTACATGACTGGATGCAAGTAACACACTACTTCATGTTAACATATTTACGCAGCGATTCCACCAGAACCCCCTGTTGGGAGGTGTTTACCCCCAAAGTCTCGAGAACACCCCCAACATTAAAATTTTTGCTGTGAAAAATCCATAGAAACCTTACAAAACTTCACTTACACCCTCCCGATTTTGACTGTACACCACGCGAACTGAAAATCCTGGTGGTAACCCTGTTTACGGAATTCTACAAGAGCGTTTACAGATTAGCTATATAACGCCTTTTTAAAAAGGCAGATTTTCTCGTTAAGATACCCTCATTCTAAACAAACAAAAAATATTTCCGAAATTCCTTCTATTTGTGTTTCCAGCATAGTTCCGAAACCTGTCTTTATGACTATTTCTGCAGCAACCAACTGCACAAAGCATTTCCGCATATTATTTTGCACTGTCTCTTTAAAATAAAAAATTCACTCTACTTTACTCAACAACACACGAGATGCATATCTACTCTGTATACTAAAGAAAAGAAAAATATTTTAAATGTATTTCTTAAGTTAGAATGTGGATGTATTTGTTGTCTATGTAAATGCATCCATTTGATTTCCATTGTGCTTCGCGTGACAAAATGTATACTCTGCTGTATAGGGCTAAGTGAACTATCTCCGAAGATATCCGAACATAAAACCGAAGTAGTTGTGCTCGCCTGAGCTACGAAGCTATGCAGCGTGATCTTACTTCACCCTTCCTTCCTTCCAGCACCGAAGAGACCACGCCGCCTCTCTTCGCCGCCCCGAAGAGGTCTGTTCAACTGCATGCATCAGGTTCATTTTTGAGTACAGCGAAAAGCTAGAGTGGAACTGGAAAACAACCATAGACTTATACACTGTTGAAGACGTTCCATTGACTAAAAAGAAAGTGGCCATTTTTCACGTTCCACTGGACAGCATTTCTATAAAAGTAACAATCTTTTCATTAACAAATTGTATAGTTTAGTGAATTAATTTTATTATTACTGCTCTCAAATATCTAACGGTTCAGTGAACCATTGAACCAAAGGTAGGAACCGCCACTCTGTTATACATAATATTGATGTTTGCAAATAATTTGCGTCCACGTGATTTTTAATCACCCTTGTATGTGACACAAAAGACCCTATAGGTTTACAGATAATTGTACCTTCTTGAGTCTTTTTAACTATACCCCGTGTGCCTGGAACGAGAAACTAGTTAACTTCACATATGCGGTATAGAAGAGATTTCTATATTCTTCTTATTATTTTAGTAGAATGCAAAAGGTCAAATTTAGAAATAAATTATATTTTACTTAAGGATAAATATGTTTACATTACAAATGTAACTAGTGTAATTTCTATATTCCACTTGAGCAATTTTTTCGTTGTCATAATTGAGCATGGCTGAAGTGGAAGAGTCTTTTTAAGTTAAAAAAAACAAAACAGAATGAGTACTTCATGCGTTGTAGTGAAATAGGAATAAAAATGAAGGAAAAAATTAACTGTAAAACATTAGAAAGTTATTATATTTCTGTGATGTAAGCGATCAACATAGCGGCAGCAAATACTTGACCAGCATTAGACTTGTTCCGGTAAGAAAGACCTCTTACATTTCTGCGTGTGTGCGCAAATCACAGCGAAACTGAAAACCGAGACCTTAAAAAAAGGTAAAAGAAACTACTCGGTGTTTCTCGACGATTATCTGCCGATAACGGTAAATACTGACATTTATCTTAAACATTACGGGATATATCAAGTAACTTTTCCAACTGTCTAAATAGTGAGCACTAATTTGAGTTATTGTTTTAAATGAAAATAGATTAATTACAAGTATGATTGCAGTACTAATCTTATAAGATAGTTTGAAAGGGGGATTTCCAAATAATATAGTTGTTTATATCGGTTACTGCGAGAAATAAAGGAAAATACCTGCAATCACCGCAAAAGTCTTTTTCTTCCTATCTACGAAACAGAATATTCTGGATACAGATGCACAACACGAAAGCGTAATTAAAATTAATTTAAGAGCACTTGTAAATTGTGTGGACTTTAATCCATTAGGACGCTGTAGCGACGCATTTCCGCTTGGTCGCAAAATATCTTACCCTCTCCCCTTTTTGCGTTTTTTCTTTATTGTTCGTCCTTTGTCGGCGATATTTTTCGTCTTCAGCTTTCTTCAAAGAGTTTTATTTGTCCATATGACAATGAAGATTAGCCATACAGAACATCCCATTCATTGCTGTTTGGCGGGATTTTTATCTTTATTGTTTCTTCATTTTATTACTGAATATTTCTTCGCATATTTTATTTAATTATTTTCTTCACCAATTTTTCTTTCGTTGAAAATCTTCAAAAACAAACAAAAAGATCTGATTGTTGTATTTTTCGTTGAAATTTTTCTGGCGAAATTAAGCCACAAACCCTTCGCTCCGGGTTGTCTGATTTGATTCTCTTCTCTGATTGGTTGAGGCCAGTCAGTAATTAACACATGGCTGTCGAGTAGGAAAGGCTGCGCAAAATTTACGCTGCCTCCGAAGGTTATATAAAAGCATTATGATAATGCAGCCAATGTCCGGAAAGTTTATTAATATATAGAGCAGCATCAACTGGTAAATAACAACAACTTTTGGGAGCTGTTTTTCTATATGTTTTATAAATGAATCTGTGAATCGAATGCTGCAGTTTGGGGTCTTACACCCTCCATATTGGCCTTGACCGGGAGTGGACGAGAGGAAGCATCTTTATATCAGTTTGTTTGTGTGAAACGGTGTTCATAAGTGTGTGAGGTGATTTGTTGTGGTAAATGTGGTGTTCAGTGGTTTTTCTTAATTTTTCTGAAATAAATAAAAATATAATTACAGTGTGGTTGATACCCCATTTTCTGTGTGTATGCAAATAATTTAGTGTTTTCTTCATATGAAATTGGTGTGGTTTTTCTGTCAAGTGATGTGCACCGTAAGAATGTTTGCTTAATTTGATAGGCATCGGGGGTCGGTTATCTAAATTCAGGTATGTATGTTTAATGTCTTGAAATTCATCTCTCTCTCTCCCAGAAACCCAAGTCTGTTTCACCTACTTTCAGATAACTGAATTTCAGCACATTAAAATTTTGGTTCAAATACGTTGAATATTTGAACATGCACTATAGTTGTTGCTAAATTTCAGAATGCACGTTATTTTCCCATTCATCATTATTGTTTGCTCTTCCAAAAACTGGTATATGTAAAAATTGCACCAAATTTCTACAACGTATCAGTTTTTATTAACCTTCAGATTCAGCGTTTTCCCTATGTTTTATTTTGGTATTTTGCAAAGTTTAAAGCTTCTTCGTTACGTATGCAAACCGTAAGTAAGTCAGTTCGCTCATGGAAACTCGTATTGTAAATTAATACCTAATCCAATCCTGGTAGACCATGTTTGTATTATCAGTATTGATGGTTACGCTGAATGATGTTTAAACAAAAATTACATACGAAATGCTTTAGCAACATTTTGAAAATATCAAAGTAAATTGTTTACCAGTAGCTACAATGTAAATAAAAATCTTTTCGTTGTAAGAAATGTTATTCTTTAGTTATTGTGGAAATTTAGATTTGACTGAGCTGAAGTATAGAATGTCTACCACATTTTGGAATATAAAAGTAACTTATTACTTTTTGAAAAATAAGTATGTTAAATATATTCTCTATTCTTAGCCAGAGCTTTTCTGCATATAATTAAATACTCTTTTGTTATGTGAAATTGACAGCATCTTAAATGGTCATTTTGATGTTCAAGAGAATCTCTTCGGAAACTCTTTTTCAAGAAAATTCAGCGATCTGTCTTGTGCCATGCGATTGTCATTTTAAGTAAAAGTAAATAATTTTTTACCATATATTTCTTGTGTCAAGGGTTTCATTATGATGTAGGTAGATTACCATCACTGTGGTATTACTGGAAAGGTTCTTAACCTTTTAACATTTCAGTCCATGATGTGTTAATTTATTTATATGTGAGAAAGTAAATGCAGATGAAGTTTGATATTTGATCCATTGCTTTAGCAATTTTTAGAGTAGTCAACTTAGTTCTGTGCGTCCAAATTTTCGTGTTAAATATTAACTAGTGCGCGGCTGTGTTGAGTCGTGTACTATTTTAGGGGCCTAGTTGCGTTAGGTCACTAAAATAGCTTTTGTATTCTGCTTTCCTACGGGATGTTCTCTCTTGCGTCGCACCTCTTTTTGAGGATGCTTTTCTTCGTTTTTATAGCTTTCTGTTCTTGCAAACTTTCTGCGTTTGAGCACACCCATCGGCTGACACCGCCCAACTCACTTCCGACGCACCATGTCTCCTTCTACGCCCCGCTTCTGTCGGTGTGCATCCAGCCCTGGTTTATTAATATACATCCCAGCTTTCAGTAGCATCTCAAGGAATTATGAACATATAAAAATAAATTTTGAAAGAAAAAATCTTAACCCGCCGGGATTCGAACGCGTTGTTTTATTTCGTAAGCACTACTACTGCACCACGCTAGGAACTTGCAATCGCTGTTTTCATCGTTGTATTTACAGTGCAAGTGTTACATAAGAACCCAAGTGAGCTGTCTTATGACGACGATTTCAGCAGTTATTATTATTTTAATACCCATATGAGCATTAGCTTACAGTGTGAGACGTTCACGGTTCGAGTCCTGTTGCGACGTAAATTTCTTTTTCACTTTCTCCGTAGCACCTGTGCAATAGTTATATTCTACAATATGCTTTCGACAGGTAAAATAAATGGTATTTCTTTATAGCTTTTAATATTTTCATTTTTGCATTTTTATTTAAATTGAGAAATTATCTGGAACAATAATTATTTTGTGTTCACATGAACAGAAACTGCATGAGAATAAGTATAAATAAACTGTTGCATTATACACGGGGAATTATTATTATTGATTCGGTAATTGTAATGTAAACGCTTATTTATTCTTATATTCATATTGTTTGTTCTTTATGTGAACACATTTGCTCTAGGTAAATTAGTAGATTTTAAATAAACGGTACAAAAAGAAAAATACAAATGAAAAAACAAAAAGCTATATAACAATCACATTCACTTTACATGTCAAAAGCATATTGTAATATATAACATGTGCACAGATACAACATAAAAATAAAAAAAGGAAAAATACGTCGCGAGCAGGGCTTAAACCCCGGACCTTTCCTATCGTAAGTTAACGCTCTACCTTTTGTTCCACCAGAGCTGCAGGAAGGAACGTTTATACTGTAATGCGAAGTTGATAATTGGTTCAGTATATTACTATAACCACAATGAAAAACCACAAACAACAAGAATTACATAATGCTTCATAAGCAACCCAAGAAGCAGACGACACTAACACCAAGTGATAAATATAACAACCAGCAAATATAACCACCACCAATGCTTCTACTACTCTCCGCACATCAGATTTCTCTCATTATCATTTACACATTTCCTACTAAAGGGCAAGTTCTAGAAAAAGTGCAAGATTTTTGTTAGATACTCCATCGATAGACAAAAATTTGGTTACGATCTGAATTTTTTTAACATCTGGATGTTTTGGTGTCAGTTAAAGGGAAAATTTTGTTGATAGACCACAATGTAAAGCATATAACAACTAATGGTCTATCAGCGAGACTTCTCCAACTACGTAACAGGGAGACTGTAGGCTTCCTGCCAACCAATTTTCAGACTTTAGTTCAAGTTCGGTAAGAAAACAGTCTATTTCAGTCTACAAATTCCTTCATATGTAATTATAAATCAACCGAGACCCACATCTGAGATTTTGTAGGACAATAGTCTATAGCCTCATCTACTGTCACACTAGCGGGAGCTTCGCCTCTAGTCTATCAAAAGTTAAACCTATACATTTTACAGGACAGTACCATTAACTATATCGTAGGAAAATTTTGGAAAGCGAGTTTATGCCTCAGAATTTATCAGGGAATAACATGACTGGACTCCATGGGAGCGAATTTTTATTCATTTTGTATAACACGCTTGTATACTCCACCATAACATGATATACTTCGCTGTGAAACATACAAAACCAGGATAAATGTTAGATAAATGTTCAACAAGTGAGGCGTGGCCTAGTCGAAAGATTGTGCACATATGCTACCGCCAGGTTTTGAGTGTCCACTTTGAATGATCGATGTCGTTGTAAATGTTTCGCTTAAACCTTTCGAACTACACCTCAACCATCCTCGTAGCTCTAATAGTCGCTGAGTTATAAGTTGTCGACGAACCTATCGAGGTGATCTATGCAGCATAAAACTCATCTTGAAGAGACTTTTCGAACCACACCTCAACCACCTTCGTAGCCCTACTAGTTCTTGAGTTGAAAGTTGTCAAGAGACTGACTGACGGGCGCCTTAAATTCATTTGTATAAGGCTGCTACTGAAGCCTAAAAAGAATAAACATGAATAATGATGACATTCATAAAGTAAAGAGATCGATACACAAGGATTAGCTATCTTGGAACTTAGCATATCAGACA
The DNA here is from genome assembly GCA_022664845.1 of Lepisma saccharinum. Classification (NCBI taxonomy): domain Eukaryota; kingdom Metazoa; phylum Arthropoda; class Insecta; order Zygentoma; family Lepismatidae; genus Lepisma; species Lepisma saccharinum. Next base: position 1,484 of record JAGDQP010030827.1, on the reverse strand, counting down.
AGTTGTCTACAGTATTGGTTAACTCATGTAATCGGGAGAATTAGTCTGTGTGTATAAAACAATTGAGCCCCTCCATTTTTCTTCTTTCATGTGATTAGAACCGAATGTCAATCTACAATGTGGCCAGAAAGTCCCTTTACACTTGAACTAAATGCGTGTATCAGTGTAAGATATAAAGATATTTAAGATTTGATCCTCCATCCCGATCATTGATATGGCAACAGTGCTCCTCACGTGAATTGCAACGTGATTGCCCAGGGTGGAGAATAAAGTCTGTGCGTTGACCAGCTTATTGTCTCGCCTTTCTGTGTTTGGTCAAGAGCAATGGCAGGTACCAGCGACTTCACTTTGGAGGAGCGTTCAGTAACAAGTGTGTGGGCCCATGAACGGAAGCACAACAACGAAAATATGACACAGGTGATGGATAGGCTCCGTGAACGGTTCGGTAAGGAGCCACCAATTCGTCAGCCTTTGATCACGTGGGAGAAGAAAGCTTTTCGCCTGGGAAGCGTTTCGGATGCCACCCTGCAAGTCGACCAGAAAGCATGCTGCAGAACTTGAAATCAAAAGGAGCACAATGCAGCTCCACATGAAAATGGACATGGGCCTGCAAGCATGCCGGTCAATGGCGTCAATGAACTAACGAACGATGACTTAAACCACCGGCAGGAAGCGTGCAGGATCTTGGAAGCCTTTCCACCATTCCTGCTCGGAAGTACATTCTTTTCTCTGATGAATGTGCAATTTATCGGATTTTACCAAGAAATTGAGAACAATCCGCACGTCATGCATTGGGCGCGGAAGACTGAATAACACATCTTTGGTTCGTACTTCTTTAAGGGTTTCGTGACCCACGTTACTTATCTGGCGATGTTTAATGACTAGCTTCTTCCACAGGTACAGAATTTGGGCATCAACGACACGGTTGTTTACCAACACGATGTAGCTCCCACCCACTTCGCACTTGCTGTTCGTGAACGCCTGAATGAACTGTTCCCTAAGCGGTGGATAGGACGTGGGTCCCCAAATTCACCAGCCCCTTGTCCGGACCTCACGACACTAGCCAATGCCGTATCATCAAATCATACGTCAGGAAGAAGCGGTACGTAAATGCTAATCTTCTAGCTTGTGACACCGCAGCTGCTAAAGCGGATGAGTAGGATGACATGAAGGCGTATCAAGGTGTGCAGGGATAATGGTGGTGCGTAGACGAACACTTTGAACAAATAACTGTGTCATTAAAGTTACAATGAAATAATTGCACGAGTAAAGGGACTTTCTGGCCACCTACATATATAATTCCTAGATAAAAGAAACGATCAAGACGACGTCCAAATGCAAGATGCGTAGATGAAATCAAGCCTTTTCAGGAGCTACATGGATGAGCGTAGCAGCAGACCGAGATATGTGAAAAGGGGGAGCCCCTCATCCAGTAGTGGATAGAAAATATATCAGCTACTGTATATATATATATATATATATAT